>PVKM010004111.1:0-54137 GCA_004027735.1 Carollia perspicillata | reverse complement strand
TAGTGATAGTATGACTTGGTTTGAATACTTTAGACTATGAGTATTTTATATTTCATATATAACCAGTTCTTCACTACCTTGCTTGTATTCACAGAAAATAGACTGGGGTCTCAGTGGTCCAATAGTAAGTAACATGATGTCTAAAACTGAAATAAAATATAAAAATAATGAATTCAATGAAGTTTTCTTGTTTTGCTGCTATTTATAATCTTATTAACTGAAGTAAGCTGATGGAAGCTCAGAGAAGTTCAAGACTTTTTAGAAAGCACATATCTAGTAAGTGATGGAGTGGTCCATCTGTATATCTTCAAAGTTAAATATATTTCAAGCCACAAAATACTTGATAGTAACTAGTAACTGGTAACCCGATAGTTTCCTACACTTGCTTCTGAAGAAATGCCTTATGTGTTGCTTCCATTCATACTGGTGAAAAAGAGATGAAGGTTACAGACAGATGGAAGAGAAAATATAAAACAGCTTAATTTTAAGTTCGAAAAAGTAAGATGATAGAAACATGAGTACTTAAAGTTTCCAGAGTAAAGACGATTGGAAATAAAAGATCAATGAGATAGTTTACACAATTTCCAAATGCCATATGCTTTGCATGTGTGAATTAGTGACCTGTTTCTAAGAGTCTTCATATGCCACATAAATATGAAAAATTATGAAAATGTACTTTTTATTTTAAAGTATACTGCTTTAAAATACCACCTTTGATAAATATTTTCAAAACATAAAAAGTAGTGAGTACTTAAAACAGAAAATAATTTTTTAAACGGAGAGAGCTTTTCATAGACCAAGATAAGTTAAAATGATACTTTCAAATTGATGTCTTAAAGTATTTAACACCCCTCTACACTGTTCCAGTTACCCTGGAAAGAGGCCAAACTGGGCAGTACATTAGAAGCATTTAAAAAAGGCATATCAAGTAGGCAACATTCGCTAATTTGCAGATTATTTTATTTTATTTTATTTTATTTTAGCTGAGATATGTTCTCCAAGGAACAGGTGGAGTAAAAATAGTCTTTATCATGTACATCAAAGATGAGTATCTGTTGTCTCCATTCTGTGTACATGATATGGTGTGGAAAGTGTATAATAATAGAGCCCCTCTGAGAGTTTGGAATTTATCAAGGGGCAAATATAACCATAAATACAAATGTAACTAAAACACAAACAACTCTACTACATATAACTACATATGTAATTATATGTAATGCCTTGTTAGACATATCCATGCATAGATATAATGTGTACTCATTTGTATTATGAGTATTCACAAGGAAGAAAATTCCCATGCTTGTGGTATCCAGTATGCTTTATGGAGATGGAGGCATTTGAATGGTGGGTTAAGAGAAAGGATTTCAACAGTTTAAAAAAAATATGAGCAGCTGCATAGAATATTCTGTTTGATGACAACAGTACATACATATAAAGGGACAGTTTGGAGAACTGCTGAAGACACAAATTGAGGTCAGAGGTGAAGATCTTTCAGTGCTAGCAAGAGGATTGGAATGTCATTTGGTAAACAAGGTGGATTTATTAAATTTTTGTTCGTTTAGGGGCATGGATCTCATTACATCTACATATTTGCAAAAAATATTTTGTAATCAAAATTTTTTCAAAGTTCTGGTATAGATGCACAATTGAACTATACAAATAAGTTGTGTTTTAAGATTGGTTGCTTGTAAGGGCAGGGGTTATTGTTTGGGACTTCAAATGGAAAATTACTTTTCATTATTATCATTTTTTAAACTATGGGTCTGTATTATTTTTGCAATTAAAAAAGTAAAGTGGAAAAGGGGGAAAAGCCTTGCTGTACTATATAATGCATATCTGAATCTTGCATTTTTTCAAATTAGTTATTTGTTTATGTCAAGTGGCAGTGTCAGGGCAGTAAAAAAAAGGCTCATTATATTTCTAAGTTAAATACTCATTCTGCAATAGGATTATTGTGTGACTTTTAGAAAGCTGTTTTATTTATCTGAAAAATTTTGTCTCTAAATCTAGTATAGTGCAAACTGCCATTCACCTATGATTTTCCATAAATTTAAAAAGTAAAATGAGGATTTAGGGAGTAAGAGGACTAAAGGTAAGGGACTAAATCTAATGCTCCAACAGAAACACAGAACTGGAAAGAAATCTACAACTGCTTTGGGATTAATTTCTTTCCAATGTAGGATTGCTTCTAAAATAGGCATATTATAAGACTACATATCTATTAGAATGATTAAAATCTGGAACATTAACACCACCAAGTGCTGGTGAGGATGTGAAGCAAGAGGAACTCTCACTCATAGCTGGTGGTAATGCAAGTGAAACAAATACTTTGGGAGTTTGGCAGTTTCTTATAAAACTAAACAGACTCTTACATTGTTGTCCAGCCACCATGCTCCTTGGTATTTGCCCAAAGGACTTGAAAAATGATGTCTACATAAAAACCTGCATATGGATATTTATAGCAGCTTTATTCATAACTGCCAAACTTGGAATCATCCAAGATGTACTTCAGTAGGTGAATGGATAAATCAAATGTGGTCCATCCAGACAATGGAATATTATTCAGTGATGAAAAAAGAGCTACCAAGCCAAGAAAAGGCATGAAGAAATGTTACAAGCATACGACTAAGTGAAAGAGGCCATTCTGGAAAGTGTAATTGCAACTCTATGACATTCTGGAAAAGAAAAAAACATAGAGACAAGAAAAAAACTGAGTTGCCAGAGGAACAGGAGTGGTGATGAAGATGTGGAGCTCAGAGGATTTTTAGATCCAAGAAATTATGCTGTATGATACTGTAATGATGGATATATATCATTATACATTTGTCAGAACTTACAGAATTTAGAAAACCACAAGTGAAAGCTAATGTAAACAGTAAACTCTGGGTGGTTATCATTTGTTAATGTAGGTTCCTCAATTAAATGTACCATTCTAAGGGGGGTGTTATATAATAGAGGAAGCTGTATATGTAGTACAAGGGGTACATGATAAATTTCTGTACCTTCCTCTCAGTTTTGTCCTAAAACTGCACTAAAAATATACTTTATAAAAATGTCTGTAAGACTAATAGTAACAATAAGCAGTACTTATTTTATAAGACATTTGGAGTTACTTAATTTTATTTATTTAATTATTTTTGTTGTTCAAGTTCAGTTGTCTCTGTTTTCCCCCAAACATTCCCCCCAACTCAATCAATTCTTCTTCCCACCCTCAATCATACCTCCAGTTGGCTTTGTCCATGTGTCCTTTATACATGTTCCTTGACCACCCTTCCCTTTCCCCCCATTACACCCCCATCCCCTCTGGTTATTTTCAGTTTTTTTATTATTTCAATGTCACTGGTTATATTTTGCTTGCTTGATTTTTTTTTTCTTTTCATGATTAGATTCCACTATTAGGTAAGATTACATGGTATTTCTCTTTCACCACCTGGCTTATTTCACTTAGCATAATGCTCTCCAGATCTATTCATGCTGTCACCAACAGTGCGAGTTCCCTTTTTCTTTCTGCTGTGTAGTATTCCACTCTGTAAAAGTACGATAGTGTTTTGATTCACTCATTTACTGATGGGCACTTAGATTTCTTCCAACAGTTGGCTATTGCATATTGTGCTGCTCTGAACATTGGGGTGCATAGGTTCTTTCAAATCGATGTTTCTGAATTCTTAGGGTATAATCCCCGCAGTGGAATTGCTGGGTCAAAAAGCAGTTCCATTTTTAGTATTTGGATAAAATTGCAAAACAGTTTTTGCACAATGGCTGCACCAGTCTGCATTCTCACCAGCAGTGCACTAGAGTACCCTTTCCTCCACAACTTCTCCAGAACTTATTTTTTGTTGATTTGGTTATGATGGCCATTCTCACTGGTGTGAAGTGGCATCTCATTGTGACTTAATTTGTACCTCTTTGATGGCTAGTGATGCTGAGCATCTTTTCATATGCCTCTGGACCCTCTGTATGTACTCCTTGGAGAAGTGTCTGTTTAGGTTCTTTACCTGTCTTTTAATTGGGTTGGTTATCTTTATGAAGTGGAGTAGTACAAGTTCTTTATATATTTTGGAGATCAAACCTTTGACCAAGGTGTGTATCATTTGTAAATATAGTTTTCCATATGACTAGTTCCATTTTCATTTTGCTGGTATTTTTAAGCTGTGCAGAAGCCTTTTATATTGATGGGATCCCATTTGTTTATTTTTTCCTTTATGTCCCTTTCTCTACAGTACTAATCAGTAAAAATATGGCAGAGTGGAAAATCAGATTCCCCTGCCTATATTCTCCTCTAGGACTTTTATGGTGTTGCAACTTATATTTAAGTCTTTTATCTATCTTGAGTTTGTTTTTGTGTATGGTGTAAGTTGGTGGTCAAGTTTCACTTTTATGCATGTAGGTGTCTAGATGTCCCAGCACCATTTTTTGAAGAGGTTATTTTTTCTCCATTTTATGCTTCTGCCCCTTTGTCAAATATTAATTGACTATAGAGGCTTGAGCTTATTTCTGAGCTCTCTTTTCTGTTCCATTGATCTGTGTCTGTTCTTATGCCAGTGCCAGACAGTTTTGATTACCATGACCTTGGAGTATATTTTGATGTCAGGTACTGTGAACCCCCCTACCTTGTTTTTCCTCAAAATTGCTGCAGCTATTTGGGGTCATTAATAGTTCCTTATATATTTTTGAAATGTTTGCTCTATGTCTGTGAAATATGTCATTGGTATTTTAATAAGGATTGCATTGAATCTATAAATTGCTTCGGGTCATATGGACATTTTGATGATGCTAATTCTTCCACTCCATGAACACAGTATATGCTTCCATTGATCTGTGTCTTGCTTTTTTTAAAAAAAATTATAATTGGTATTCAAGTACAGTTCTCTGTCTTTTACTCTCTTCCCAGTCCACCTCCTCAATGCTTCCCACCTCCCACCCATTTCTATCCCCACTAGTTTTTGTCCATGTGTCCTTCATACTTGTTCCTGCATACCTTCCCCTTTTCCCCTGAAATTCCTTCCCCTCTCCCCTCTGATCTCTGTCAGCCTATTCTTTATTTCAGTGTCTTTGGTTATATTTTGCTTGTTTGTTTGTTTTTTTGTTTAGGTTCCCATTAAATGTGAGATCATATAGTATTTGTTTTTTACTGTCTGGCTTATTTCACTCAGCATAATGCTTTCCAGTTCCGTCATGCTGTTGTGAAGGGTAGGAGCTCCTTCTTTCATTCTGCCACATAGAATTCCATTGTGTATATGTACCATAGTTTTTTGATCCATTCATTTACTGACCCAATAGGCACCTAGGTTGCTTCCAGCACTTGGATATTGTAAATTGTGCTGCTATAAACATTGGAGTGCATAGGTTCTTTTGGATTGGTGTTTCAGGGTTCTTTGGATATAATCCTAGCAGTGGAATTGCTGGGTCAAAAGGCAAATCTATTTTTAGTTTTCTTAGAAAATTCCATACTGTTGTCCATAGTGGTCATACCAGTCTCCAATCCCATCAACAGCGCACTAGGGTTCCCTTTTCTCCACAACCTCTCCAACATTTGTTGTTTGTTACTTTGTTTGTAATGGCCAGTCTGACTGGTGTATTCCTTAATTTCTTTCTTCAGTGTTTTGTCATTTTCTGAGTAAAGGTCTTTTACCTCCTTAGTTAGAGTTATTCCTAGGTACTTTATTTATCTTGTTGTCATAGCAAATGGGACTGTTTTCTTGATTTCTGTTTCTGATATTTCATTATGGGTGCACAAAATACCTTCAATTTCTGAATATTGATTTTGTGTTTCACTGTTTTTGCACAATTTACTTATTAGATAGAGTAGTTTTTTGGTGCAGTGTGTAGGAGTTTTCTATGTACACTATCACATCATCTGTGAACAATGACAGTTTTGCTTCTTGTTTTCTAGTTTGGATGCAATTTATTTATTTTTCTTGTCTGATTTCTGTGACTAGGACTCCCAATACTATGTTGAATAGAGGCACTGAATGCAGACACACTTGTTTAGTTCCTGATATTAGTGATAAAGGTTTTAGTTTTAGCCTATTGTGTATAATCATGTTTGTAGGTTTTTTATATATGGCCTTTATTATATTGAGGTATGCTCCCTGTACTCCCACTTTGCTGAGTGTTTTTTATCATAAATGGGTTCTGTACCTTATCAAGTGCTTTTTTGCATCTATTCATATTATCATGTGGTTATTGTCTTTCCTTTTTTTTTTAATATGATATGTTACACTTGTTGATTTGCAAATATTGTACCATCCTTACACCCCTGGATGAATCTCACTTAATCATGGTGCATGATCTTTTAAGTGCATTACTGGATGTGGTTTGCAAATATTTCATTGATGATTTTTTAAATATTTTATTTATTTATTTTTAGAGAGGGGACAGGAAGGAGAAAGAGTGGGAGAGAAACATCAATGTGTGGTTGCCTCTCATGTATCCCCTCCTGGGGACCTGGCCTGCAACCCAGGCATGTGCCCTGACTGGGAATCGAATCAGTGACCCTTTGCTTCACAGGCCCGTGCTCAATCCACTGAGCCACACCAGCCAGGGCTCATTGATGATTTTAACATCTGTGTTTATCAGTGATATTGTCTTACAGTTTTTTTTTTTTTTTTTTGTGTGTGTGTGTGTCTTTATCTGGTTTAGGGAATAGGATGATGCTGGCTTCATGAAATAACTTTAAAGTCTTCACTTTTCTTGGATTTTTTTAGGAATAGTCTTAAAAGGATAAGGTTTAACAATTCCTTAAATATTTTGTAAAATTCTCCTGAGGACCATCTGCTCCAGAGCTTTCGTGTAAGGGGATTTTTTTTTATTACTGCTTCAATTTTGTCAGTTGTTATCTGGCTGTTCAGAGTTTCTACTGCTTCTTCATTCCATTTTGGAAGGTTATATTTTTTAGAAATTTTTCCACTTCATCCAGGTTTCAAATTTCCTGGAGTGTACTTGTTTCTAGTAATTTCTTACAATCCTTTGTATTTCTGTGGTATTAGTTGTAATCTCTCCTCTTTCATTTCTGTTTGTGGTTATTTGGGTCCTCTCTGTGTTTTTCTTCATTAGTCTGCTTAAAGGCTTGCCCATTTTGTTTATCTTTTCAAAGAACCTCATCCTGCATTTCCTGATACTTAGAATTGTTCTTTCTGCCTCTATGTCATTTAATTCTGCTCTGATCTTAGTTATTTCCTTCCTTTTACTCTCTCTGGAATTTGTTGGTTGTTGTTCCTCCAGTTCTTATAGATGCAGGGTTAGGTTGTTTATTTGAAAAATTTCTATCTTCTTTAGGTAGGCCTGTATCACTATGAACTTCCCTCTCAGGACTGCCTTTGTTACGTCCTATAAATTTTAGTTTGTTGTGAGTTAATTCTCATTTGTTTCCAGAAACTTGTTGATTTATTTCTTGATCTCATTTTAACCTATTCATAGTTTAATAGAGTGCTATTTAATATCTATAAATTTGAGTGTTTTTGATGGTTTTTTTTTTTTTGCCTTAAGTTTAGTTTCTAGATTCAGGCCTTTGTGGTCTGAGAAATGCTTAATCTGATTTTAATTTTCTTGAATTTGCTGACGTTGTTTTATGTCCTATCATGTGGTTTATCTTTGAAAATGTAGCACGTGCATTTGAAAAGAATGTGTATTTTGCTTCTTTGAGATGAAAGGTTTTATAAAATATCAATTGAATCCATTTGATTGAAGGCATTGTGGAGCACGGCAACATCCTTGTTGACATTTTGTTTGGAAGATTGGTCCATTTTTTATAATGGGGTATTAAAATCACCTAGTGTAATTTGTTGCTCTCTGTATCGTTCTCAAAGTTCTCTAAGATTATCTTTATATATTTGGGTGCTCCTATGTTGGGTATATATATATGTTTATAATGTTTATGTCTTCTTAATGGATTTTTCCCTTGAGTATTATGAAGTGTCCTTCTGCATCTCTTTCTATGGCCTTTGAAGTCTATTTTGCCAGATATAAGTATTTCTACCCTTGCTTTTTTCCCCCATCCATTTGCTTGTAAAGTTTTTTTTTCCAACCCTTCCTTTTTAGTCTGTATAGGTCTTTTTTCTGAGGTTAGTCTTTTTTTTAATTTTTATTTTGTAACTTTTTAAAAATGTCATTCATGTATAGTTTTCTCCATTTCCTTCTACTACTCTGTCCAACTCCAGCCATCCCCACTTCTCTCCCTTGTTTCTACCTGCCTTTGGTCTTTTTCCATGTGTCCTTTATAGGTGTTCCTGAAAACCCTTCCCTCTTATCCTCTCATTAACCTTTACCATCTCCCCTCTGGTTACTCTCAGTTTGTTCTTAATTTCAATGTCTCTGGTTATATTTTGCTAGCTTGATTGTTTTGTTCATTAGGTTCCACTTACAGGTGAGATCATATGGTATTTGTCTTTTACCACTTGGCTTATTGCTTTTAGCATAATGCTCTCCAGTTCCATGCATGCTGTTGCAAAGGGTAGGAGCCCCTTTCTGCTGTGTAGTACTCCATAGTGTAAATATACCATAGTTTTTTAATTCACTCATTTACTGTTGGGCACTTAAGTTGCTTCCTGCACTTGGCTATTGCAAATTGTGTTGCTATGTGGTGAGTCTCTTGTAGGCAGCATATATGAGGGTTATGATTTATTATCCATTCAGTGATCATATGTCTTTTGATTAGAGCATTTAATACACTTGAATTTAAGTTTATTATTGATAGGCACTAATTCATTGCCATTTCACTCCCTTCATACGTGTATTCCTCTCTCTCACTCTTTTTCTTCCTTTTCTTTTTAAAAAGGTTTTGTTTATTTATTTTTAGAGAGAGAAAGGGAGAAAGAGAAAGAACTATGTGTCATTGCCCCTTACACACCCCTATTAGGGACCTGGATTGAAACAGGTATGTGCTCTGACTGGGAATCAAACCAGCTACCCTTTGCTTCACAGTTCAGTACTCAACCCACTTAGCCACAGCAGCCACGGCTTTTTCTTCCGTTTCTTTTTTTTTTTTTTTAATATTTTATTTATTTATTTTTAGAGAGAGGGGATAGGAAGGAGAAAGAGAGGGAGAGAAACATCAATGTGTGGTTGCCTCTCATGTGTCCCCCACCAGGGACCTGGCCTGCAACCCAGGCATGTGCCCTGACTGGGAACCGAACCAGTGACCCTTTGCTTCACAGGCCCATGCTCAATCCACTGAGCTACACCAGCCAGGGCTTCTTCCGTTTCTTAAACCAGTCCCTTTAGCATATCTTGCAGTGCTGGTTTGGTGAAGGTGTATTATTTCAGCCAACTTTTGTCTGGGAAACTCATTTTTTGCCTTCCGTTTTAATTTAGAGCCTTGATGGGTAGAGTAGTCTTCATTGCAGGCCTTTGCTTTTCATTACTTGAACTATTTCTTGCTATTCACTTAAGGCTTTTAGTGTTTCTTTTAAGAAGTCAGCTGCTAACCTTATCTTGGCTACACTGTATGTTACTTCTTGTTTCTGCCTTGCTGCCCTTAAGATTCTCTCTTTGAGTTTTGCCTTTTTAATTACGATGTATCTTGAAATGGGCCTCTTTGGGTTCCTCTTGTTTGGGACCCTGTTTCCTGGATTTGTGTGACTTTTTGTCACATCAAATTAGGTAAGTTTTATGTCATTATTTTTTCAAATAGGTTTTCTATCCCCTGCTCCACTTCTCATTCTGATATCCCTATTATATAGTATTATTACATTTCATGTTTTCCTGCATTTCTCTTAATCACTCTTCATTCTTTTTGAGTTTATTTACCTTTCCTTTCTTTCTGGGAGTTTTTCCACATTGTCTTCCAGCTCACTCATTTGATCTTTTGTTTCATCTAGCCTGCTTTTGATTCGTTCTACTGTGTTCTTCAATTCAGAAATTGTATTTTTTATTTTCTCTAGGCTCTTGTTGATAGTTTCTATGTCATTTTTCATGTTAATTTAACTCTCAGTAAGTTCCTTACAGTTTCTCTGTAGTTTTTGTCAACTCTCAGTGAGCTCATTGAGTTGCTCATAACCATTTTTTTTGAACTCAGTGTTTGATAGACGACTTGCCTCTATTTATTTTAATATTCTTTCTGAGGATTCCTCCTTTCTTTTGGATTGGGGATGCTTTGACTTTTCTTTATCTGTGAGAATCTTTTTGTTTGCCTCAGTTTCTTAAATTAATCCGTTTTGAGTATGAGCTTGCAGTGTGAACTTTTATGGTATGAGGCATGTGAGATTCAGTGTTGCAGTCTCCTTGATCTCCTGAACTTGATGCTCTTGGGATTCTCTTGTTGGCATTTATGTTGGCTCTCTGAATGTAATTGAGTTTTGTTTGTTGTTGGTTCATTCTTTGGTGGATGTTTCCCTCTAGCTTGTTGACTGAGGGTCACTCCACCCACCATGTATTGTATGCTGTTGTACAGGTGCTGTGAGAACAAACCACCAAACCCAGAAAACAAACCCACTTCTGCAAAAATATCTTGCCCCGACAATTTCAGTATCAACCACAAATGAAATAGTGTTAATAAGGGTGTAAAGAGATCAAGACTATTATAGGAAAGGAGAGAAATAAACTGTAGTATAAAATCTAGTGATTTAATATGCACAATGTTGATGGACAAGAAATGAATGTTAAAAAGCTATGCAGGAAAGATAATATCACTAATCATGGAAAAGACAATAGTGGATTTCTTCTTTGTAGCCTCTAGTATTTACCACTGTTTTTTCTTTCTGGATCTGACTCTGGTGATGTGAGATGTTGACCCAATCTGACCTTAGGCACCTTGCTGTGAGACTGCCAGATACCTGCTGTCTGAGGCTGCCTCCTTCAGTTTTTAGTCTAGTCATTCTGCACTCAGTAGTCTGTCTTAAGCCCAAAATCTCAGGGAGGAATGCTTCCTGGGGTCAGAGCTACTGTTTCTCCTCAGGCTGCTGCTGCTCTGCATGGAGTGGTCTGCCTAAACAGGATGGCTGTTTCTGTATGGGGGTTGGCTTAGCACTGGGATCCCAGCAGCTACTCTCTAGTTTTCTCCCCAAGGTGTCCATCACCAGTCTCTCCTCAAGCATCTCTAGTCCACTCTGCCCCACCCCCTTTGCCAGGGATCTACTGTCTGTGGCTGTCTCCTTCAGTTGTTAATCTAGTTACTCTGCACTCAGCATTCAGGCTTAAGCACCACAGAGCTGGGTCAGAATCTTTCCTTTGGTCAGAGGTGCTGTTTCCCCTTAGGCTGCTGCTGCTCTGAGGGGAGTGATCTGCCTGAGCAGGATTGCTGTTACTGTATGGGAGTTGGCTCAGCACTGGGATCCCGGTGGGTACTCTCTCAGTTCTCTCCCCAAAGTTTCCATCCCCAGTCTCTCTTCAGGTGTCTGTATCTCACTCTGCCCCAGCCTTTGTCATAGCCCTGGGTAAGTGGCTATAAATGAAAATTTGTGTGTTGGCCCTTTAAAGAGCTCTTTGCATCTCAAGTCCTCTGTTTCTGGCAGAGAACAATCCTGCTACTTTTTGCTGCCTGTTGTTATCTGTGTACTTTGGGGATCTAATGTTCTAGGCTGCAGATTCCAGCTTAGGGTTTAGACTCCACACTCCTCTGGTGGATCCAGCCACTTGCTTAATTCTCCTTCTGGTGCTGCCACCTGTGGGTGCCCAATCAGTCTTCTAGAGTCTCCACTGCACTCCTTACCAGTCAGTTAATTCTGAAAATGATTCTTTTATTTGTCTGTTATAAGGCTTCTCTCTATCTATTGCTCAGTTTTTTGTTCTGGATAACTTCTCCATAATTTAGTTATAATTCTAATAATCTCCTGGTGGAGGTTATTGTGACATGCATTCACTCCTCCACCATCTTGTCTCTCCTTCAAATTTATTTTTTAAATGTATTCTTATATATATATATATATATTTTTATCTAAGATAGGGACAAGTCTTTCTTTACCTTTATGAGAAATTCTATTTACCTTTATGAGAAGGAACCATGAAAAACCATGGTTTGGTTCCTTCTAACTACTTTGGCCTGTTTCTTGTCACTTTGGAGCAAAACACTCATTCCAGTCAATGTGGTCCATCTGTAGCACCCCCCCCCCACCAGATGCTCTGTGCATATTTGTTCATATGCACTTCATTTCTGTTTACATTCTTAGCATGGAATTCACCACAATCCTTAATTCTTATCTCATGCCATGTCTCTGCCTGGCTTATTCTGACTTGTTTTGCAAGAACGAAGCTCTGGGAAGAATGTCCAGACAACCTCTCTTTTATTGCTGTGTACAATTTCTTCAATTGCTCTTTCTAGATGATTCCATACTCTTTGCTAATGCCCATCAATTAATAAGGTATATACTTTGAAGTGATTCCCTAGTTGTCTGTTTTTCCAGTTGGACTGTATACTCCCTCTGGGTCTTGTATCTTGTATGTTTAAATCGCATTTTGCCACATGCACCTACTGAGTAATAAATATTTGTTGACTATATGATATGAACTTTATGATTTAAAGTATTGTGAACCTAGTTTATGAAATTTCAAATATATATATATATATAAACTTTGATGTTTGAAGTAAATTATTTTTTCGAAACTTAATGTCTGAGTCTTAATTAGATATTATTCTTGGTAAAGTCAATAAAACACAGGTTTATGAACTGGATTTCAGACTTCTTGAAATAAGCCATGAGAAAAAGAACAGTTATGTCATTTCAACAATAACACAAAAACTCCAAGGAAGAAAGAGAAAAAGGAAGAAAAGCCAATAGTCGCTAGCAGTGTTTAAACTTATGTTGCAAAAACAGACATTAAACATTTATTTATGGTCATGTTTGATAAGAAATCTCTAGACTTTATATAGAGAGCTTGGATATACAAATAATGGAACAGTATTCTATATAAATATAGGTAGTAAGTGAAAATAGTGAGTACACACTGGATATTTGGTTAAACAAATATGTCTCCTTATTCAGTCTTTACATGGCTTCTGCTATTGTGATAATTAATCTTATTATCAGTGTTTCACCCAAAATTAATGAAGTAACTTCTTAAATACAGTGTTGGCTTTTTTACATTAGAAAGCACATATTACTTACAATTATACCTCTTAATAATACCATTTATAAGATGTATTAGGATAGTTTGTAAGGTAGATAGATGTTCACAGTATTTTAAAAACAAGAAGCTGTTGCACACTTCTTGCCAAGGCTGGCCCAGTGTTACCTTGGAAATAACTTATCATGAGATGATAAGTCACCCAAGTGGCCTTCTGAGGGACTCAAGGGCATGACAAGTACTCTTCCTACTGAGAATAGGGTAATTTGAACTTCAGTGGTATTATTAAAGCTGCCCCAACCAATTTTATTCATTAATAACAAAATATTTTAAAGAAGGAAACAGATCATTTTGAAGAGTTCAAGGAGCCTTATAAGAAGAAAGAGAGCAAAGCTCAGAGGTTCACCCCATAGCTCAGAGAAGACAGAAGTTTTATACTTTGTGGCATTGAGTAGGGAACACCAATAGGAGCCAGGAGCATTTGCAGACAAAAATCTCCTAATGATCTAGCCCAGGAAGTATCTAATAGCTACCACTATAGCTATCCATATGTGTATTTTTTAGACTAAGAAAGCCTCTGAGTAATCTGGATGGTGAAGAGGTCTCAAAAATCCAATGTTAGGCTTTTGCTAAAATGGATAGGTGATAACTTATGCAATTAATTTGACAAGTACAATATTCAACCATATTTCTATCACCAAACTAGTGAAGCAAGTGATATTACTCATGCTGAAGGAAAAAAAGAGCACATTTGTTATCATCTTTCTCAGATATGAAGTATTTGTACCATGAGGATAACTGTTTCTACAAAGTGAAATTATAAATCATCTCATGATAAGTTATTTCATGTTACTCTACCTTGTATGGATAATAACACTTCAATCATTCTTTCTCTATAAATGCTATTTTGATTCCAATATTAAAATAAACACACAATCAACATTTCATAATCGCATGCCATGGACATAAACATTTTTCCTGTGTTGACTGCACAGTCATATTAAAAGAAAAACACTGTTGCTTCAGTGACACTTTACTCCAAGAGTAAATCACTTATTGAATATATCCTAGCCAGACTAGCTTGTTGGGAACCGCCCTGCCTAGTTTCAGGAGCTGTAAATGCCCCCATGGCTAAGGCTGAGTGAGCGACCTCCAGACCATAAGCCAGAAGAAGAGCTGCTTCTGCTCCTTTTTTCATAGCTGGCCTCCAATGCTTGATTAGTTAGCCGATAACAGATAAGACTCCCCAAGGGGGAATGACCTAAGATAGGCATGATCGTGTGTAGACTCCGGGGAAGGAGTGAAGGGGTTATGGAGAAAAGGGTTCTGACCTTTGCTCCTTGGCACTGAAGCCTGACTCCCCTGAGTCCTCAAGAAGTCTCTGATAATTCCTTGGCTACCTTGCCTCCTGTGCCTGACTTAAGCCTGAAACAATGACAGAGGGTGGTGCAGCCCTGTGCTGGAGCCCTGTGCGGGCTCCCCTGGTGGGTGATCAGGCCTGAGAAAGGATATGTAAATTCCTGTGACATCTGCTTTGCTAAGAATGCTTTTCGTTAAATGATAAAGACCTGAACAAGAAACAGTTTACTTTCCAAAGTTATTTACGGGCTCTTTCTGTAAGCATCAGGGACAACCTCACAAAACAGATAGTGATCAGAGGTAGGCAATTAACCAAAGCTGTTTTATGGGCTCTTTTTTGGGGCACCGTGGACCCTCTCTCACATTCAGGCTTTGGGATGAAAGCATGGTTTCAAGGCTTTCTTTCCCATATAGTGGAAATGTTGCATAGAATTTCAAGGACTTCTCTTGTTTTTTTTTTTCCTAACATAGTGTTTCTTGTGATGTTGAAACACCGGGCAATATTATTATCCCAGGCTCAGGACTGCTGAGTTAGCACGTGAGACTTGTCTCTTTCCTCCTCCCTGCCTCGGTTTACTATTTATTCTACCTAATTGGTAAAAGACATTTCCTGGCTAAATGCTGGCCAGTAACAGTATTGCGGTCTCAGAGTTCTTCCTGTGCTGTCTCCTGCTTCATTTGCCCCTGAGAGACATGGTTCTCAAAAATTCTTTTTTGGGCTGCTGAGGGGTGAAGGTCCATCTTCCATAGCTGCTTCAGGCTTGGATGGGACAGTAGACCCTGCCTATTGAGAACCACAGAACTCTCGCCCTATTCTATCTGTAAGTTGGTGAAGAATTTCTGAGACTGTAAGAGGTGCTGTATGTCAGTCCGAGGAGGGGGAGGAAAGTGTCACGCCTTGTTTTTAAGACTAAAGCAGTCTCTGGCCCTCCAGAAGGAGGATTTGGAGTGGTTAAAAGACACATTTTCTCATTATCTTTCTTCCTGTGCTTTCTACTGTCTGAGGGAAGTGAGATCTTTTTTCCTTCTTTAAACAATCCATTTAAATTATTTCTGAGTTGAATCCATATGATTTAACAACATTAGAGATCATATTCTATTTACCAGAAGTTTAGCAAAATATTTTGAAACTGAGCTGTTCTTCTTAAAAGAAAAACAAAAACAAAATTCAATCAAACCAGTATTTTCAAATTAAATCCTCTAAAAGAGAGAGTAAGACATTAACCTTAGAATCTTATCTCACACCATTGGTGTTATTTCAACTTCTGCCCAACCTTTCTTAAATCACTAAGTCAAAAGATCCCTTACCAGGGAGACATTCAGCAGTCCCATGACTGCTGAACTAGCTTAAAACACTGCTCTTGCTCCTTAGAGAGCTTGATCCCAATGGCTGAGGATTCTTAGAAATCTTTAAAGAAATTTGTCAACAAACAAATGAGTGTCTTTCTGAAATTCCTCCCACCACAAGCACAGTGATTACAAAACCAGTCTCAGTTTTGCCTTTTCTCCACCTGCACCTTTAAATCCTAATGCAGGTGGATGGAGGGAAAGGCAAAACTGAAAGGGCTGCAAGAGGCAGCTTAAAAGAAATAATTTGCTGAGGTGCTTGTAAACTGTCCTGCAACTAGTTGATGTTTTTAAAGCTGATTAAAGGGAAAATCTTTGCTCTTTCTCCCAAGCCTGGACCTAGCCGACAAATGCTTGGGAGAAGGACCAAGGCTCCTGCTTACTAAAGAAGGTGCAGTTGCAAAGCAGTCACAAGAGAGAGTGACCTAGGAAGAAAACCCTTTCCTTCTGATCCAACACACCCTAGGTGTTCCTGAAAAGCACTCAGGGCCCTGAGCCCTTCCCTGGGCTAATGCCAGTGAACTCCCACCAAGTTGGTGTGCTGTCCATAACAAAGGCTCTTAGCCTCTGGGTCCAAGCAGGTCCCAAATACTCAGGTCCCTGTTTGGGTGCCAGCTGATGAGGGCACTGGCTCGCAGTGCCCATAGCATTATGGATGAGACATGAGACAAATTCACACGAACTACCAAGTCCTGTGGAGGAAAAGGGGACAGCATGAATACTCCCTCAAGGATGGAATGTCTCAGAGCAGCCTGGCCTTCCTCTCAAGGGGAGAGTGCCCGACCCTTGCCTGGACAGTGGTTTTATTGGGTTTCTTGTGCAGAAATTCAGGTACAACTTATTAATCATTCTCAGGCAGTAAGGCTTAGGTGATAGATAAGGAACTATTAGGGCTAATTCTGATTTAGGGTCTGTCAGCTAAAAGGCTATGATGCTTAACATCACCAATCATCAGGGGAATGCAAATCAAAACTGCAATGAGATAAGAGCTCAAGCCAGTCAGAGTGGCTAGCATCAAAAAGACAAAAGATAATCAGTGTTGGCAAGGATTTGGAGAAAGTGGCAGTGCACCTGACTGGGAAGATGTTTGATGGCTGGAGTGGTGGTCACCAACTGGAACAGTACTAGAGAAATCAGAGAGCCAGGGTGACATCTAGGAAAAGAGATGGGTTGTGACTGAAGGGGACCCAGATAGATTCTGCACTGATGAGAGAGTTGGTCTGTGTGGTAAGCTGGGTGACTGTTAGAAATGGCTGGAAGCATCCATAAGGATTTCTCTTAAAAAAGGATCTCAACCACTGTGCAAGGACCTTGTGTAAAAAGAGATATTACGTGTGCAGCAGTAGCCTGGCCAGGGAACATGGAGGAGTGAGGTCACTATATGTTCCCACTCAGGGTGCCTCAGGGACTGAACAAAGTGGGGGCAGCAGGGGCTCAGAGAGGTAGCAGTTCTCAGAGAGACTTATTTCAATAGGGGAACTGGGCTTCCCTGAAGGGATTTCACCCATGCACAGAGCCCAGGCCAACAATGAGGGAGGAGTGGAGGAGGTAATTTGCTCCCACTTAGCACACCTCATAGACTAATCAAAGGGTTGCAAAGTGAGGTGGATTAGTGGAAACCACAGGGCACTCAGAGTGGATAGTATGGGCTATACAGCGCTCTGATGGCATGGGCTAGGAACTGGACACTGGTTATTATAGTAACCCAGACTGAGAGCGCTCATCCTTGAGGAACCACAGGAAAGGGAAAAAAAGGAGCCCAGACCCCCTCAGCCTGCAGGATCCAAGAAGACCTGCAAAACCCGCTTGACAGACTTATAGTTAATAGAGGGATTTTTTTGGTTTATTTTTGTTTTCTTTGCCCCCCCCCCCACCCAAGAGTAAGATAATAAGATCTGGAGGTGTGAGAAAAACCAGAGACAGGTGCAGAAAGAAGTCTGAAGGCGAACACCAAGAGCTGAGACAAATTTCACTTTGATATCCTTCCGTGCTTGCATGTATTATTTATTTTTTCTTCTTTCCTTTTACTTAGTTGTTTTATTTAGTTTAGTTTAGTTTTGTTTGATTTCATTGTTTGATTTGTTTTCTTTATTCTCCTTTACATATTGGAATTTAAGTTTTCTTCTTTCACTTCACCTGTATTCCAATAACAACACAATATTCTTCGTCTTTTACTTTCTCTTTTTTTTTATTCAGATTATATATTCATTATCATACTATTGTTATTCCAAACCCACGCCACACCCTTCCCTGGCCTTAATCCATTCTGTCATCCTCCCAAGCTATATGACTGTTGTGGTTAACTTTATCTTCTCACACACTATGCCAAGTTTCTATCCCTTACTCTCACTATTTCTCCTCCATCTAATCTTGCATAAACACTCTGCGTGCTCAAGTCAGCTCACATTCTTTTTCCCTTGTAATATGAGTCTTATCTCTTTTTTGCCTTTTATAAAACTGGCCAGTTGCATGAAATATCACAGTTATTACTGTACTTTTCCAAAGGACCTCCTATTTGTTCCCCACTTGTTAGTACTTCAAATCCCATAAAATACTCTCCCACTGTCTTATTCCATTTCTCCTTGACCCCCTACTACCCCTTATCAGCTGAATGAGGAATTTCATCTTATTGTTTTCTCTTTCATTTTTTTCTTTTATTCTTTATTTTGTCCCCTCTCACAACCTAGGCTTTAGTCCTTACTCTTATTAGTTTGCTTCCCTTGTCCTCTTAAAATTATTTTTTCTTTACTATAGACATCTCATACATACTTTTTGCTTTTCTATAATATTCTTATTTCTGTTCCACCTTTATTAAATTTCATTCAACTGTCATTGCTATCAATTCTGCTGTGGGTTTTCTGTAACTTTGCTCTTGTTGGTCCAGTACCTTCCCTATTTTATTTCAAATTTTATATACTCTTCCCTTATCTTACCCCATTGTTCTCATTGCCCTTTTGTGTTTTACTTATGCTTTAAATTTTGTTCTCTTCTTTTCTTCACCTCAGTTCTCTGCTGACTCTTATAAATTCTCCTCCCTCTTACCAAACAACATTTCCCCCTCTTTTAGTTATCTCATATTACCTTTGTCATAACATACAATATATGCAATCCCCCTTTACATTTATTAATTTTATTTGTATTGCAGTTGAGGCTGCTGTTGTGGTAGAGGGGTAGGTTTTGCTGGAATAGGTTTGGAGGTTTGCTAACACTGCTTTTTTAACCAACACCTCTACAACTCCATACAAGACAAAGTGGGAGTTGTGACTACCAGTAACACCACTAAAAAAGAATCTGCCAATAAGTAAAACCCAGGTACAAGAAGAAAGCCAACACAAGTGGAAGAGAAAACAACACTACAATATCCAGAAAAGGAGATCAAAGAGATGGTACCACTGAGTCCCACAGTATTCCTACCACAGAAGTCCAACTCATGAAGACAGGCAGGCAAAGCAGAGTATCCTGAGGTGGAGAAACAAACAAAGGGAGTCATCTGAAGTGGGGAGACAAAGAAGGAACACCCAATTGAAAGGAATGGAAGAATCCCTAGTGAAAAAGCTAAATGAAATAGAGGCAAGCAAACTATCAGATACAGAATTCAAAACAATGGTGATAAGGATGCTCAATGAATTTTCTGGCAACTACAAGGAACAGAGTGGGAATTACAGCAATATGAAAAAGGATGTAGAAACTATAAACAAGAACCAGGGAGAAATGAAGAATAAAATGCCTGAAATAAAGCATACTCTAGAGGGAATTACAAGCAGATTGGATAAAGCAGAGGACCAAATTAGTGAGCTGGAATACAAAGTAGAAAGAAATACCCAGGTACAACTGCTACATGAAAAAAGCACCCCCCCCAAAAAAATGAAGATAGCTTAAGGGAACTTCAAGAGAACATGAAACAAAACAATATTCTAATCATAGAAATACCAGAAAGAAAAGAAAAAAAGCAAGGGATAGAAATCGTGTTTGAAAAAATAATGACAGAAAACTTCCCTAACCTGGAGAGGGGAAAAGCCATGAAAGTTCAGGAATCACAGAGGGTCCCAATTAAGATGAAGTCATAAAAGCCTGCTCCAAGACACATCATAATTAAAATGTCAAATTTTAAAAACAGAGAGATAATTTTAAAGGCAGCAAGGAAGAAATAGGAAGTAACATACATGGGAGCCCTCATAAGCTAAAGCTTATTTTTCAACAGAAACACTACAAGTCAGAAGGGAATGGCAAAAAATATTCCATGTAATGAAAGGTAAAAGCCTGCAACCAAGACTACTCCACCCAGGAAGGCTCTCAATTAAAATGGAATGCAAAATAAGGAGTTTTCCAGACAAAACAAGGGTGAAAGAATACACCTCCACCAAAACAGTACTGCAAGATATGCTAAAGGGACTACTTTAAGAGGAGGAAGAAAAACAGTAAGAGAGAGAGGGAAATAGGTACAAAAGTGATAAAATGGCAGTGAATAAATACTTACCAATAATAACCATTAAACACTCCAATCAAAAGACATAGGGTAGCTAAATATATAAGAAAATATAACTTGCACATATGCTGCCTAGAAGAGACTCACCTCAGAAGAAAAGATCTACACAGACTGAAAGTAAAGTCTTGGAGAAAAAATATTCCAAGCAAAAGGAAAGAAAAAAAAAAAGCCAGGGTAGAAGTACTTATATCAGACAAAAAAAGACTTCAAAACAAAGGCCATAAGAAAAGACACAGAAGGACACTTTGTAATATTCAAGGGAAGAATCCATAAAAAAGACATAAGCATTAAAATATATATATGCACCCATATATATAAGGAAAATCTTGGAGGAGTTCAAGAAGGATATAGACAGCAATGTACTCAGGGATTTTTAACACCAACTGTCAAAAATAGATAGACTTTCCAAACAAAATATCAACAAGTATAAAATGCTTTGAACAATGCACTTGATCAAATGTATTAGATCAAATGAATTATACAGATATAACCTTAACCATAAACCTAACCCTGTATATATACACAACTTTTCATCCCAAAGGAGCAAAGTACACATGTTTTTCAAATGCACATGGAACATTTTTAAAGATAGACCACATGATGGGACACAAAAAAAAACATAACAAATTCAAGAAAATCGAAATGATATCAAGTTTTTTTCTCAGACCACAAGAGTCTGAAACTGGAAACTAACCGCAAGGAAAGAAACCTCAAAAATGCTCAAATTCATAGAGACTGAATAGCATGCTATTAAACAATGAATGGGTTAAAATGATATCAAGAAAGAAATCAACAAGTTTCTGGAAACAAACAAAAATGAACTCACAACAGACCAAAACTTATAGGACACAGGGAAGGCAGTCTGAGTAGGAAGTTCATAGCGATACCGGCCTGGAATACTACGCAGCAGAAAGAAAGAAGGAGCTCCTACCCTATGCGACAGCATGAATGGATCATTATGCTAAGTGAAATAAGCCAGGTTGTGAAAGACAAATACCATATGATATCATGTATTAGTGGAACCTAATCAACAAAACAAATAAGCAAGCAAAAAATAACCAGGGACAGTGAAATTAAGAACAAACTGACAGTAACCAGAGGGGAGGTGGCAGGAGAAAAAGGGGGGAAATGGGAGGGTTTTTCAGGAACATGTATAAAGGACACATGGATAAAACCCAAGGCGGGTAGGATCTAGGGAGGGAAGTAGGGATGGCTGGGGTTGGGGGGAGTAGTGGTGGGGTGAATGGAGACAACTGTACTTAACCAACAACAACAACAGCAAAAGAAAAAATAAATGAAATAAAAAATGTTAATATGCTAAAAAACAAAGAAAAGTAAAAAAGAAAATCCAAGGAGAAGAAATATTCTCAAACTCTTTTTATGAAGCCAGCATTATCCTGATCCCAAAACCAGATAAAGACACAACAGAAGAAGAAAACTTCAGGCCACTATCGCTGATGAACATAGATGCTAAAATCCTCACAAAATATCAGCAAACAACATCCAGCAGTACATTAAAAAGATCATACACCATGATCAAGTGGGATTCATCCCAGGGATGCAAGATTGTATAATATTTGCAAATCAATAAATGTAATGTCATATAAATAAAAGGAAAGAAAAAATACATGATCATATCAATAGATGTAGAAAAAGTATTTGATAAGGTACAGCACCCATTGATGATTAAACAAACACTCAGCAAAGTGGGAGAAGAGAGAGCACACCTCAACATAATAACAGCTGTATATGAGAAACCTACAGCAAACATCATACCTAGTGGGCAAAAACTAAAAGCTTTCTGGTTAAAATCAGAAACAAGATAAGGTTGTTCATTTTCCACACTTTTATTAACATAGTTTTGGAAGTCATAGCCACAGTGATCAGAGAAGAGAAATAAATAAAATACATCCAAATTGGAAAGGGAGACACACAAGTGCTATTATTTGCAAATGACACGATAGTGTACATAGAACACTCCATAGACTCCACCCAAAATCTGTTAAGCCTAATAAGCAAATTTGGCAAAACAGTAGGATACAAAGTCAATATTCAAAAATCAAAGGCATTTTTTTACACCAACAGTGAAATATCAGAAATGGAAATAAGAAAAAGATACATTTGATATAGCACAACAAATATAAAGTAACTAGGAATCAACCTAATCAAGGAAGCAGAAAACCTGTATTCAGAAAAGTACAAATCACTGAAGAAAGAAATTAAGGAAGACACAAAGAAACGGAAGTATATACTGTGTTCATGGATTGGAAGAATTAACATCATCAAAATGTCTATACTAAACAAAACAATTTATAGATGTAATGCATTCCCTATTAAAATACCAATGACATATTTCACAGATATAAAACAAATATTTCAAAAATTTATGTGGAACAATAAATAACCCTGAATAGCAGCAGCAATTTTGAGAAAGAACAAAGCAGGAGCAATCACAATACCTGATATCAAACTATATTACAAGCCCACAGTAATCAAAAGTGTCAGGTACTGGCATAAGAACAGACACATAGATTGATGGAGGAGAGTAGAGAGCCCAGAAATAACCCCAAGTCTCTATGGTCAATTAAGATTTACAAAATGGGTAGAAGCATAAACAGAAGAAAAATAGCCTCTTCAACAAATGATGTTGGAAAGGTGAACAGTTAACCTGCATAAAAATAAAACTCATCCATCAACTTATACCATAGACAAAAATGAACTCAAGATGGACAAAAGATGTATAAGTTACAACACCATAAAAGTCCTAAAGGAGAACACAGGCAGGAAATCTCAGATATTCCACATAGCAATATTTTCACCCATATGTCCCGTAGAGCAAGGGACATAAAGGAAAGAATAAACAAATCATACTTCATATAAATAAAAGCTTCTGAACCGTCTTCTCCAAGGATGACATACAGAGGGCCCAGAGACATATGAAAGGATGCTCAGCATCCCTAGACATCAGAGAGATGCAAATTAAAACCACTATGAGATGTTGGGAACCGCTCTGTCTGGTTTCAGGAGTTGTAAATACCCCCCGTGGCCAAGGCTGAGTGAGCAACCTCCGGACTGTGAGCCACTGAGGAAACAAAGCTTATCTCCCTGGCAAGAAGGCTGCTTCTGACATCTCTAGGCCCCAATGCTTGGTCGGTTAGTCAGAGTCTATTGGTAAGACCCCTCAGAGGAGAGGCAACCCAAGCAGACATGATCATGTGAGAGGCCATCAAGAAAGGACTCGGGGGCTACAGCAAGTGAGGGTGAAGGACCCTCACCCCCCTGGCTATTTTGACATAGCCCAAGTTCCCTTTCTGTCTGGGCGAAGCTCTGGGAGAAGTGCGTCCTGGTTCTAATCCACTTAAGCCTGAATCTGTGATGGGGATGGGGTGCAGCCCTCTGCCAGCTAGAGCGGTTCTCGGGTAATTGGGCATAAGAAAGAATTCATAAGGTCCTGTGAAGTCTGTTTTGCTAAGAGTGCTATCATCTATATGATAAAGGTCCAGGCAAGAAATGAGTATATCTCCTAAAGTTTTTGCAACCCCTTACCTGACAGACACTGACTCATATTAAGCCCTCAGATTTCTTTGAAATGTTATCTATTGTTTGATCCTTGCCACCTGACACTGATTGATGAGCTTTACCTGTATCCCGGTGTGTGTTATGAACCTAATAAAAAGCCATTCAGGCAAGGACTTGGGGCCTTTCTCCCTTGAGAGACTAGCCTCTTTCCTCCCCAAGCAAATCATGTCTTGGTAGCATTATGTTCATCCATGGTGGATGGGGAGTCTGCAGGCAGAGCTCCCCATCCCCACAATGAGACACCACCCCACACCATTAAGAAAGGCCATCATAAACAAATCAATAAACCACAAGTGCTAGAGAGGTTGTGGAGAAAAGGGATCCCTGGTACACTGTTGGTGGGAATATTGAATTGTGCAGCCACTGTGGAAAACAGTATGGAATTTCCTCAGATAACTAAAAATGGAACTGCCTTTTGATCTTGTGATTCCATGGCTGGGATTATACCCTAAGAACCCTGAAACACCAGTTCAAAACAACCTATGCACCCCTATGTTCACAGCAGCACAATTTACAATAGCCAAGTGCTGGAAGCAACCTAGGTGCCCATCAGTAAATGAATGGATCAAAAAACTATGGTACATTTACACAATGGAATTCTATGCAGCAGAAAGAAAGAAGGAGCTCCTACCATTTGCAACAGCATGGGTGGAACTGGAGAGCATTATGGTAAGTGAAATAAGCCAGGCAGTGAAAGACAAATATCATATGATAGCACCTATTAGTGGGACCTTGTCAACAAACTAATAAACAAGCAAAATATAACCAGGATATTGAAATAAAGAACAAATTGACAGTTACCAGAGGGAAGGGGAAAGGGGTGTAATGGAGGAAAGAAGGGGAAGGGTCGTCAAGGAATATGTATAGAGGAAACATGGACAAAGCCAAAGGAGTGTAGGATCGAGGTTGGAAGATGAGCATGGTTGGGGTGAGGGTGAGAGGTGGGTGGAAAATGGAGACAACTGTGCTTGAACAACAATTAAAAAAAAAAAAAGGATGTGGAGAAACGGGAAACCTCCTGCACTGTTGATGGGATTGTAAATTATTTCAGCCACAGTGAAAACAGTATGAGGAATCCTCAAAAAATTAAAAATAAAACTACTACATAATTTAGCAATTCCACTTCTGTGTGTTTATCTGAAAAAAAAATCACTATCTGAAAAAGATATTTACATCCCCATGGTCATTTCAGCATTGTTTACAACAACCAAGACAAAGAAACAATGTAATGTATACAATGGCATATCATTCATCCATAAAAAGAAGAAAATTCCACTACTTGCAACAATATGGATGGACATTCAGGGCATTATGCTAAGTGATATGTCAGAGTGAGAAATATAAATACTATCTAATTTTATATGTAGGATAAAAAAAAAGAACTCATAGATACAGGGAAAAAAAAACACTCATAGATTGTAGGTTGCCAAGGGTGGGGGAATGTATGAAATCAGGGAAGGTGGTCAAAAAAGAAATATTTAAAGAGAAAAAACATTGTGTCCTACATGGGCATTAATTTACACAACTCCATTATACGGTCAGTTTCTGAGACACCTCCCAGTATCACTTTCAAGAGTCAAGGTGTGACATGTTGTATAATTTGAACCTACTTGAAGCAGATTTGTGGTACTTCACATCCCTGCATGTGAACAATAGGTTATATTTAAACCAGAATGATGCTGAGATAAAAAAGAGGAATAAAACAAATTTGAGATACTTCATTTTTGTCATTTGATGTAATCACTTGATATTTTTCTGTATTTGTAAATGTTTTGGAGTTTATTGTATATCCTTTCAAATTTAGTCTGATATTAAGAAAAAAATTTTAAATTTGGTGTATATGTCTTTTTCATGTAAAATAAACTTTTTGAAATCAAAGCTAATGTAACATGTTCAACAACTATTTATGTCTACTGATGTGAATAAAATAAATTCAATTTATTTTAAAATATGCTTATACAAATAAAAATGGCATATTTGTATAGAAAAAGTTCTATACAAATAAATTAACTTGGACAAAGTCACTGACAATTTACAGAATTAAAGATAGAAACCAGAATGTTATTAATTATTGGTGTAACCACTAAATATAGGTATAAGTTTTTCCTAAAAATATAATAATGTAATTTAGAAGTATTAAACATCATGTTTCACTTTTTTGTACTAAACATTTGTTGTTTTTTTTTCATTTACTGTCATGAAAATATATACAAAGTTCAATACAAGAAAATTTTCACTGGGTTTTCTTTTCTGGCTATTAGAATTATCTCTTTGTAATTATCACTCAGTATAATTTGTTCCATTGAAACAGGATCCACTACGTGTGTCAAATCTACTAGAGAGAGGTATGCCACAAACCATAATATGGAGAGTCAGAGGCAGATCATGGAGGGTCCTGTAAGCTATTGTCAGAATTTCGACTGTTACTAAAATACAAAAAAAGAAGTTAGCTTTTTTTTTCCTTTTAAACTAGAGGAGTGACATAATACACCTTATATGAAAAAAAAATCATCACTCTGGCACTTTTCTTGAGAATATGCCATAATAGATTATAGAGAGTACATGTGTAAGCATGAATCCTGGTTCCTAGGCTACTGCAAAGACACAAATGAGATGTAGTGGTGAAATAGACAAGACACATAATGGGGGCTTTGACAGAAGACTTCCTTCTGGATACATTTTTAAGGTAAACCTATTTCAGGTTCTGAAAGAATTTGGATTTGAGATGGGAGGAAAAAATAACAACAACAACAAAAAAATCCAAGGTTTTTGTCCTAAAAATCTGTAATAGAATTTTCATCAACTGAGATGAAAAAGGCTGTCACAGGAACAAATTTGGTGAGATCAGGAATGCAAATTTGGGTGTCTTGATCATATATTTATTTGCTCCCTACCCCAAGTGATGGTGTCAAAATAGTTGTTTATTATGGAACTTCAGAGTTTGGGAGAGATGTCTCGGTTGGATATAGATGTGACAATTTCTAGGATTTAGAGGGACATGACATTTATGAGACCAAGTTAGATTACTGAAACAGATATTTAGAACCAAAGATAGGTTCCTCAAGCTCTCCAACATAAGCAAATTAGAGAAAAAAATAGCTCAGCAAAGGTTCCTGCAGGGGGAACCAGAAAGGTAAGAAGAAATGCAGAAGACTAGGATATATGGGCAGCTGCTTGAAAACATCTTTGCAAGAATATAAGAGATTGCCTGAAAAAAGGTCCCTACTAGGTTTGGCATATAATTAGGACTCAATGACACTAGCCTTTTTTTGAGTCATAATTACAATGCTATCATATTCTGGGACATACTTAAATTGCTGGGCTTATCCAATGCACATATCACTGAGTAAGCTAGTTAAAAAATGAGTTCACCATGCTCCAAAAGACATCACTTTAAATTAATGTTGATAATTAGGTCTGAATAAGCTTTGTGATTCTGTTCTTATTTAATAAATAAATATGTTTTATACCTTTACTGCTGTCAAATAAAATAAATACTACATATATACAAGTAATAATAAAAATCATTTGAGATAATACTACAGATTAGCAAGACAGTTCTTTCCTTGGAAAGGGTTCTATTCATTATTCATGTTGAGAAAGATTCCTGGACACTACAGTTGGACTAGATGACTCAGCTACCTGCACACACCCTGATGTTTTACACTCCCTGTCTTTGCTTACATTTTTGCTTTACCTGGTATCCTGATGAGTCCTTTCTCTGAAAGCATATACAGAATGAATACTCCCTTTTTGGTAACCCTACAACATTTAAAATACATCTTCAAGAAGGCTGCAGGGGACTTTTACTAGATTGTATTCCATTAATACTTAATTTTTTATACTTATTTTATCTTAGGAATTTAAGAAGATTGAAACCTCATCTGCCCTTTACTGTGGATTTCTTAGCATCTAGCCTCATCCTGGCAGAGGAGGTACTCAATAAATATTTCTCAAATGAACGAGTTTATTGACTAACCCTATTTTTCTTGATTTCTACAGTGCTACTTCAAGAAAATGTGCCAACTCAATGAAATTTTTTCAAGAAAGAGAAGCTGCATTAAGCGTGTGCCAATTTAAAAATGCATCTTAATTCAGAAATATTAAAGTAGAAAATGAGATATATCTCTCAATTATGCAATTTAGTCATATTTATCCAAAAGGAAACCTAAAGAGTAAAACAGGAAAACATAAAGTGAATAAAAAATATATGAAATATTCCAGAATAAAACTGTATATCCTGTCTCAGAAAATGATATGCACATAAAAATGGCAGGCTTTTGTTCAGAAATGGCTTTCCATTCCAATTCAGGCTGTTTTGTCTCTTAACAGCTTTCCAAGAAAATGATAGCTTCTATGTCTGTTCTTTCTTGATAATAACTGCCCTCCCAATTAATCATAACATCTTTCATAAATGTATTCCATTTCCTGCCCTCAAGTTGATGAGGACCTTCTTTGGTTGCATATAGGCTGCATTAACCTTAAGGACAAAGGCACATGATTTAAATAATTTGCAATCATGTGTGTTATTATTACATAGAGAGCAGATGACTATTAAAGTGACATTGAAATGTTCAGAATATTAGCATACTAAGAAAGTATTACTCAGGCCCGGCATTGTCATCTGATGGACCACATACACTCAGAGATCTTCAGTAACTTATAGTCTACACTAGAGCTCCAACTAACTGCATCTCAAACAGAAGAGGAAGAGGAAGAATATGCTGACTCCTGTGTTTGAAAATCTGATGTCTAATCTCCAGAGGAAAATGGTTAATGAACTACCTTCTTAGAGTATCAGAAAAACATCATTCCATGTTACATAAGCATGTACATTGGAGGAAACTAAAACCACATGTAGAGGTAACACTGAACTCTGAAATTAGAAACTGGAAAAAATAATTTAGTCTTTATATTAAATGCTAATTCTCCATAAATAACGAATTTCACATTGACTTTATTCTACTTCTCTAGTTTTATATTTCAGGATCTTTAAAATTATCTCATACAGGACAGAATCACAAATTATCACACATATAAGGTAGTTCATGTAGGCACAATATAGAAAAATAATTTCAAGTATGGTTATTATTATTCATTGTTGTTCAGTTACAGTTGTCTCCACTCCCCCCCCCCCAGTGGCATTCCGCTGCCTTGTCCAAATCCCTGCTCCCAAAGACACTCCCAACCCCGTTGTCCTTGACCATTGGTTCTTTGTACATGTTCCTTGACTTTACCCTTCCCCTTCTTTACCTCATTATTCTCTTCCCTGCTCCACTCTGGTTGCTGTCACACTGTTTCATGTTTCCATGTCTCTGATTCTGTTTTGCTTGTTTGTTTCCTTGATTAGGTTCCACTTATACATGAGATCATATGGTATTTTTCTCTCATTGCCTGTTTTTTTTTCACTTAGTAAAATACTTTCTGGTTTCACCCATGCTGTTGCAAAGGATAGGAAATCCTTCTTTCTATCTGCTGCATAGTATTCCATTGTGTAAATGTACCATAATCTTTAAATATATTTTATTGATTATGCTATTACAGTTGTCCCATTTCCCCCCTTCACTCCCCTCCATTCTGCACACTCTCTCCTACCCACATTCCCCCCTTTAGTTCATGTTCATGTGTCATACATATAAGTTCTTTAGCTTCTATATTTCCCATACTATTCTTGCCCTCCCAGTCTATTTTCTACCTACCATCTATGCTACTTATTCTCTGTGCCTTTTCCCTCTCTCTCCTCATCCCATTCCCCTGTTGCTAACTCTCCATGTGATCTTCATTTCTGTGGTTCTGTTCCTGTTCTAGTTGTTTGCTTAGTTTGTTTTTGTTTTTGGTGTGGTTGTTAATAATTGTGAGTTTGCTGTCATTTTCCTGTATATGTTTTTTATCTTCTTTTTCTTAGATAAGTCCCTTTAACATTTCACATAACAAAGGCTTGGTGAAGAACTCCCTTAACTTGACCTTACCTGAGAAGCACTTTATCTGCTCTTCTATTCTAAATGAAAATTTTGCTGGATATATGTACCATATTTTTTTACCCATCCATTTTTATTCTTTCCAGCATTTGGCTATTGTGAATTGTGCTATAAACATAGGGGTACATAGTTATTTTGAATAGGTGTTTCAGGATTCTTAGGGTATAAACCAGCAGTGGAATTGTTGGATCAAAAGGTAGTTCCATTTTTAGTTCTCTGAGGAAATTCCATACTGTTTTCCACAGTGGCCGCACAATTCTGTATTCTCACTAACAGTGTTCCAGGGTTTCCTTTTCTCCACAACCTCACCAGCCTTGTGGTTTGTTGATTTGTTCATGGTGGCTATTCTGACTGGTGTGAAGTCTTATAGTGGTTTTAATTTGCATTTCTCTGATGGCTAGTGATGTTGAGGATCCTTTCATATGCCTCTGGGCCCACTGTATATCCTTCCTGGAGAAATGTCTGTACAGATCCTTTGTCCATTTTTTAAAATTAGATTTCTTGTCTTCCTGGTGTGGAGTCATGTGAGTTCACATATTTTGGAGATCAAACCATTGTCCAAAGTATCATTGGCAAATATGTTTTTACATATGGTTGGTTCCATTTTCATTTTGCTGATATTTGCTTTAGCCATGTAGACAATTTTTAATTTGATGTAGTCCTATTTTTTTATTCTTTCCTTTATATCCTCTGCCCTAGGGGATATATCAATGAAAATGTTGCTGTGTGGTATATCTGAAATGTTCTTGCCTCTAGGACATTTATGGTGTTGTGGCTTATATATAAGTCTTTTAATCCATCTTGAATTTTTTTGTGTATGGTTTAAATTGGTGGATTAGTTTTATTTTTTGCATGTACCTGTCCAGATCTCCTGATACATTTTATCAAAGAGGCTATTTTTACTACATTTTATGATTCTGCCCACATTGTCAAATATTAATTGACCATAGAGACCTGGGTTTATTTCTGGGCTCTCTATTCTGTTCCATTAATCTATGTATCTGTTCATATACCAGGACCAGATCATTTTGATTATTGTGGCCTTGCAATATAATTTGATATCAGGTATTGCAATCACTCCTACTTTGCTCTTCTTTCTCAAAATTGCTGCAGCTATCTGGGATCATTTATGGTTCCATATGCATTTTTGAAGTATTTGTTCTATATCTGTGAAATATGCCATTGGTATTTAATAGGAATTGCACAGTGAATCAGTGACCTACAAGAATGTTATTATTTTTGATAAAAGTGGATATACCTTTCAACCTCTGCCATGGCACACCACATTATATGATTATAATGCAATTTTCATAAGGATGAGTTCATTGGTGGTGATCATCTTATGTCTGCAAGAGCAGCAGCTGAAACAGACACACTCAGTTCCCTTTAGCTGCTTTAAAAATAAAAGTAATGTGAGTCACTATTGAAAACCACTTGCATTGACATACACAGCTCTTTGTGTGCATGTCTACATGTTGTTGGTCTCTTTGCATGAGCATGTGCAGCAACTTGAGTATAGGCAGTTATGGACTGATGGAGAATTTTGACGTTGTGAACTGTTGAATGGAATTTAAAAGTTGCTACCTGCTTGTAGATAAGCACAGATAAACAGTTAATTATTAAATAGTATCTTTTTTAGAGCTTCTTTTTTTCTTTTTAATACATTTTATTGATTATGCCATTACAGTTGTCCAATTTCCCCCCCTTCATTCCCCTCCACCCTGCACACCCCCACCCACCCACGCTCCCCCCCCCTTTAGTTCATGTCCATGTATCATAAGTTCTTTAGCTTCTACATTTCCCACACTACTCTTGCCCTCTCCCTGTCTATTTTCTCCCCACCGTCTATGCTACTTATTCTCTGTACCTCCTCCCATTCCCCTGTTGCTAACATTCCAATAGTATGTTAAATAGTATGTTAATAGTAAAATATTCTCTGTGCATAAGTGAACACACAAGATTTTCATGAACAAAATAAAACTGGTTGTGTTGAATATTCATTAGAACTAGACCAGCAAAATACTTTGATGACTGACCACTGGATTAAAGATGAATATAACTGTTAAGCAAGGTTTTTTTTCAAAAATGTTATTTAATATGGCATACTACTTTTATCCTCATTTGGAAAATACAAAAAGGTGTTATTCCTCTTTTCTCAATAATGTGTTTCTACCAATTACTTTTTAACTTTCTGCTTTTATCAGGTACTAAAGTACATTAACCAAAGAAAACCCACTCTGGAATAAGTGTATCAATTTTTCTTAAACAATTTTTGACATGTCTACAGAACAATATTAGAACATAGTTTCTTTATATATTTTCAGGTTTTTGTTTTATTTTAAAACTTAAGTATTGTTCATATACATTAAAATTAGTCCTTAAATACTCAAAATTACAAAGGTTGACAATTGTATACATTTCCATAAGGTATACTGGGAATTTTCATCACCCAGAGTATTCTCTTGTCTTTTTTAAAATGACAGTCTCCAAGGGGCTAGGGACTAGATTGTACCCAAAATCTAGATTCTCATTGGGGAAGTAGATGCTTCTTCCATGGGTTATGTGTAAAACAACCCAGGACTAGATTCTGGTATTTCTGATCTTTGCTGTGAGAAGTTTATATTTCAGCCAACATTAAATGTTTGTCAATTCTGGATAGAAAATAACAAAGCAATTTTTTTTTATTCTTTATATTTTTTATCATTCCTGGAGGACATTTTTTTTTCATTAATTTTAAAGAAAGAAGAAGGAAGAGAGAAAAGGAGAGGGAGAAACATTGGTGAGAGAGAGAAGCACCTATTGGTTGCTTCCTATATGCAACTGGACAGAAGATTGACCCACTGGGACCAGGGATCAATCTGCAACCTAGGTATGTACCCAGACTGGGAATTAAACCTGCAAACTTTAGGCCACAGGATGGCGCTCCAACCAGATGAGCCACACCTGCACTGGGTAACACTGCCCTTTTGAATCGAAGAAACAGTTTTACTTAATGGACTCATTTTGGTATTAATATATTGAGAGCAAATATTTTAAGTTTTAGAGTTAAAAGTTCAATATATTGGGTAATGCTCAGGAATTACCATGGATTTTAAAAAAGTAAACTAGAGATTATCTAAGGCTATATATTAGTTTCAATTTCAAACATTGATCAATTGAACTCATGAACTATTGACAATTCAGGTTCTTAAATTTTTCTTTAAAATAATTAAGTGTAATTGTACTTATAACCTGACAATTTGCAAATGTATTAGATCTGAGAATTAGAACCTAATGTGAAAACCACTGTAAATTTGAGTCAACCAAGTTATGCTCAGGTGAAATTCTTATTTGTTTGTTTATTTATTTAGGAGGCCACTGACTACTTTTTAATTTAATTTATTTGAACTAAAAAATAAAAAGGAAAACAAAAATACTTCACTCCTTTCTTCTCTTGTCAATTCCTAGTCAAACTCCCACTGTCTTGCCTCAGGAAATAATCTTTTTAACATCTATGTCCATAAATTATGTTTACTTTTCCAGATCACCATACAAATAGAATGTAACATGAACTCTCCTGTTAAACTTCTTATGGTTTGCATGATTTCTGTAAAATTTATCTGTATTAGTACGTATTATCAGTGGTTCCTTTCTTTTTTATTGCCACACATTCCATTGTATGAATATATCACAATTTGTTTTTATCTACTTATTTTTTCAGCTATTCTCCTGTAAATGGATATTTAAATTTTTTCCAGTCTTTGCTTACTATAGATAGGACTTCTGTGAACATTGGTGAAACTATATTTTTAATAAAGTTCAAAATAGAAATCAAGGGGAACTTCCTCAATTTTATAAAGGGCAGCTAAGAAAAACCTGCTGTATGTATCATACAAATGGTAAAATACTAGCTCTTGTTCCCCTAAGAGGTGGAACCAGGAAAAGATATATGATATTGCCACTTCTATTTCAACAATGAAATTTCTAGCAAGTGCAATACTCTAAGAAACAAGAGGCATAAAGATTGGAAAGCAAGAAGTATAATTGTTTTTATTTGTAGACAACATCATTGTTTATTGAAAATATCCTTATGAATGTTATAAAAACCTAGAAAACTAATACTTAAATTTTGTAACATTATAAGATGAAAGGTTAACGTGTAAAAAGTTATATTTGTATATATACTAGTGAACAACTGGAAAATGAGATTTAGAAAAATATCATTTATATCTGCCATAAATCTTTCTAAAACCACTTTGTTGAAGTATAACTGACACTAAAACCTGTAAATATTTAATGCACAGAACTTAATGGGTTTGGAGTAAGTGCAATAAATCAGGAAGGGGTAAAAAACTTTTAGAAGTGATGGGTATGTTTTTAGCATAAATAATCTCCTAAAAATGATCTGTTCCCAAATTCTAATTATCTGCTACATCTTACTCTGGTCAAGACTTCTATACCTTCTCTTGCTTGCACATGGAACTCCACTGGTGCTCTTCATAATGATTGGCTCTGATAACAAAACATCTATTATGTCGCAAATACACTTGGAGATCTGTAAACTCAGACAATATTAAGCATTACCAAAATAAAAAAAAAACACTAAAGAATATAGAAGTATTTGATTCCCTTTAAACCGTTTTCACTGTACACTTTTATTTCACTAGCTCCTTACTTTATAAGGTAGGCTTCAGAAGAAACTAATTACAACCGAGATTATTAAATCTACCTTGGGCAAACTTTCTTGGCTGTGTTTTATTGCTCAGGATTGACAATATTTAAGGATACAAAGTCATTTATGCTATTACTGGTCCTTCTACCTCCTAGTAAGATCTTCAGAAAATGGTTTCTAATTTTAGACCAATAAGAACTCCAACACTCTCCTATTCTGAACTCCAGCCTATAACTACATTTCTTATTTCTTTCTCCCCATTTCCACTTGACTTATTTGCCTCCATCATCCAAAGTTCCCTGTATATTTTTCTGCAGAATCACTTCTCCCACTAAGCTTTGAATCCATCTGTTTTTCCCCTTACCCAACATAAGTCCTTAATTACTAAGTCTAAGGCACTCATTAGGCTACACTTGTAAAGAGACAGTTGTTTTCCCAACGGCAACAGTTCTTAAAGTAAGCATTTTGTCCCCTCACTGAGGCAAGGTCCTTAGCGGCACAAATGTATAATGAAACTCAACATCATTAACCTACTTTCGTTTCCTTTTGATAATGATATGAGTTGTAGTCATAATATAATTAAAGTAAACCTCTGGTTTTTACCTTTTTGAGTTATTCTTCATAATGTTGTTAATTTGGAATATACATTAGATGGATATCTCTTGAATAGCTCAGAACATCATTTTTTTATATTTACCTAAATATAATGAATTAGTAATCGAATCTTATTTATCTGATAACAATAAAAGCAAGGGGTCAATAGACAGGACCCACTAGTCTACTAGTTCAAATGTATTATATGCTTAATTAAATACTATTAACTATTTCAGGTAGGACATGCCCTACATGCTCAGTATATATCTGTGATTTAATTGATGATGACAATTCCTTTGGAAACAAAAATAGTTCCCAGCATGCTCTCTCTCTCCTCAGTAAAATTTGTCTATAATGCTACTGTAGACCAGAATCCATTTTCTCAACTCGGCTTTGAATTCCAAACCCTAAATTCCAAACCCTAAATCTCCACAGATTCAGTAATCTATTCTGAGAAGAGTGACAAACAGAAAACAGTGGGATTTTTATTGAGAAAATACTTGATATTATGACACACATTGTTTTTAATGTTTAGAGCCTCAGGGGATGGGAAAATAGTATAAATTGTAAGCAGATAACCTGAAACAAAGGTGTACTTACTGCTGCACATTTTCCTCTCCTATAAGAGTAGTATTAATTACAACATCATACTAGTTTCCAGACAAAGACACCCCAAATCTAAACCGATGAACAATTTTAAAGATATGAAATAAACTTATTTGAAAATAACTACATTTCTTCCTTCCCAAGGTGAAATAGATCCTTAGTTTTGGAATGTCAGGAACTCTAAATCCTAAATGCAGGTTCCAGTCATTTTGGGAAAATAAACTTGTGCCATTTTTGTAGTTAATAAAATGACTGGTCCAAACTTACCTTTTAGTCGATAAGATTTGGTCTACATTTGGGGACTTTGTCTATAGGCAGAAGCAGGAGAGAGTGATTTTTGCATTCAAAACAGGAGCCTTATTTTAATCGTATGATTGTCATGTAACATATTTGGGTATTAATAATGAGCAGTTAGGATCTTCAGGAAAAGGAAGGCATGCTTAATGTGGGATGATTGAAGAGACTTTAATAAAGGGATTGTTTACAAAAGCGGGTGGAATTAAGAGTAATCCACAAGGGACACATCTCAACCTACATAAAACTCTATGGTTTTAAATCACATTAGTGATTTACAACATTAATGTATATTCTATCTCACAAAGGCTTTTCTGATCATCTTTCCCTAAGACTTTATGCTTGAAAGAAATGAGAAAGAAGTTTTAAAATAGGAAAAAAATATGTTAATTTATCTGTGAATTTTTTAAACTTGACTTTTCAACAAATTTATTACTGAGAAACATTAAAAATTAATACAAACTATTCCTCATCTATGAAATAAGGAGTTTCTAATCTAATATTCTAATGCTTTACTTGTTTGGGATGGTACAATTATTATTACTGTTTCAGCCTATTTGAAAGGTATCACATCTTCCGCTGACTCCTGAAAGGAGGTAGTCACTTTGTGAGTTAAAAATCACTTTCTGTGTAAAAATCACTTTCTGTGAACCAGTAATCTAATTGTTTTCACTGAAATTTAACTTGCAAACACTGCTGAGTACTTTTGCCATTGCATAAAGTTATTATGATAGGGAACTGGAGGTCCTGGGATTGAATGGAGACTAGGAGAACACTTGTGGTGAGAAAGACACAGGGTTGGATGCTAAACTAGGAGATCACTGTTTCCCACAGTTTGGTTCACAAAAATCAGACATGGAGGCATGGATGACACAAAGAACCAGAAGACCATCTGTGAGTTAGTGCAACATGGCTAATGAAGCCATTATGTAGACAATAGAACAGAATGAGCTGAGATTTAATCTGGAAAATAGAGCATGAGTAGGATCTGTACTTTACAAGGAGGTCTGAGAAACAGGTAGAAACAGAGAAATTGTCCTAGTATGAGTCCAAAATGTGTATCACAGTGTTTGTGTCCAGTGTGAAGAGCATGAAGTTGTCCTTGTGGTCCTTTTCTTCTACATCATCTCTCAGAATCACCTTCAAATTTATCCCTTAATTATGCCCAAAAGTCTAATGCTACACAATCAACTTTGCTACAAATATGGGTTAGCAAATGTGAAACAAGAACCTTCAGGTATCAGGGCAAAAATATTTTGGCTCCCAAAAGTTTAGAGATTATTAGCAAGTAAACCTCTCTCTTAACCTCAAGGAAATAGTAAGAGCTGAAGGAATCAAATTTAATAATGTTAAAAATAGAGGATAAAAGCTAAAATGCACCAGCTTTCTCGATTCTGATCATTTTAGAAAGCAAGATGGATTTTTCTAAAAAGAGTGAAGCCATTCTTTATGGAAGTAGCAGCTTGAAAGAGTTTATTATTTCATAAGTTGTTCATGGAATATACAGGTATCATCTAGAAATGATCAAATGTTAACGTTCCCTTGGAATAGGTCAACTGGGCATATGAAATAGGTTGACATTCATCTCACATTTTGATTAGCATAGCCTCTGCCCTACACGTAGGTAAGAGATCCCCACAAAAGTGTTCTGGACCCTAACCACATACCTCTCCTCACTGACAGTTCTCCATGTGGACCTTTCAGTATGTTTGTACATCACCCCTTCCCCACCTCTGTCTCAGACTGTTAGATGCAGGAAGTCAGGAGGTGTATCCACTTTCATCCACCATTTCACCCCAATACATATTATTATAAAGTAATGAAAATATTTGTTGAAAGAATGCCTGTTATTACCATAATCTTCTTGAATTCTTAAATTGATGTATGGTTTACCTTGTATCATTTAGTCACTTGAATAGCAAATTGAAAATCTTATGTATTATAATTCCTTTGACTAAATAATAAGTACTATTTTATGTCATAAGTTCAATCTAGAATATGCCAAACTATTGTGCTTTCTCAAAGGAGTTCATTCATTACTGCAACAGACATTGTCTACTCCAAAGTAATGAAACAATGTCCACCTCATCAGGTTTAAAAAACTATCCTAGAGACAATAATCCTAGATATATTTTATTGCACTAGAGAGAGTATAAAACCATTCTAGAGACAGTAATTTCTTCAGTCACCGGTTACAAAAGATATCTTCTTCACCAGAAACTTCCTTGAACACTAATTATCTAATTTACCAAGTAACAATTCATCACAATTCACAATCCTCATAAAAGAAAAGAAATGACCATTCCCTCTCTTTAATATATGTGTAAACACATTTTTCTATCTCTCTGGTCCTTCACTAAGCTAAAGCTATTTGTCCTGAGAAGTTTTGCATCACTTTTCCAATTTGTCTAAACTTGTTTTATACATCTTTTATACATTTCTAAACATCTCATTTTATACATTTCTAAACATCTTTGAAATGCAGCTACTTTTACTGAGTGGTTTTTTCTACTTCCTTATTTGAAAGAAACATAGCAGAGTATAGTGTATATCACACTAACTACAATAAACTTACTGTAAGTGAGTAAAGATACTTCTAAAAATCCAAGTTTTCTCAGCAAAAGCACTTGCAGGAGTATATTTGCAGAGGTGTCTCCTTACCATGCCATAAGACTGGGCTTGTCACCTTCAGGAGAAAATCAATATAAAGCCTGAGAGACCATTACATACTACAATTACAGAAGTATTTCCCAGGCAAGAACCTACAGAGCTTGATATTCCATTGGAGGGACTTACCCCACACATACAATAGTTTTGAGAACTATCAAATATACTGTGGCATCACACAATTGGCTGAGAAATGTGAACCCCCCCCCATTTCCTGGTTATAACATTAGATTACTAATTAACCCATATTTCTAGTAGGGAAAAATAATTAGAAATTTATTTCTCCATAAAGTGTTGTTAATACTTTTATTAATTTTTTCTTAAGCTATTCCAAAGAGTTCCAAAACCCGGGTCAAATAACAAAACAACAACAACGACAACAACAATTTATGGGCAGAAGCATGAAATTCCTGAAGTGGAAAAGATGTATTATTAAAATCTGTTTCCCAGTTGATTTAAACTTTCTACTTTGTTATAACCTTTAGTTGACACTTCATTTTACTATAACCATCCACTTCTTTCCCATTTTAAATGTGCTGAGAAAGATATTGTCTATAATGATGAAACTGGCAAAAAATTGAGAGTGAAGCAGCAAAGAAACCCATTCATCTTTTATTTCATCCCCAGCTCATAGTAAAGAGACTCTGATGCTTATGGTACTTAATGCATCAGGCACAATAACTCTTTAAGTAACAAATCACTTTAAATAATAGAAATATGAATTTTACAATAATAAACAAGTCCCATTTATTCATTGATGTGAAGATTTTTTAAAGTAGTCTTATTATGCTTGATAGTGATAATGTTATTTGTAACATTAAAAATAATAACCCAAACACTTCATATAAAGAAATTTATTTGCATAACATGAAAGTGTCATCTGCTAGATCAAGGTCAAGTTAATAAGTATATGATACATAATAATTTCCTGAAGCCTAAAAATGTATAACAATTTCTTTTGTTAAAATAATGTCAACTTCACCTAATAGGTTGAAGTAAGATTTTCTCAACTTAAATGATTTCTAAGAGTTATTGATATTTAATATAAAGTCAAATGACATTGTTAAAAGAAGGAATATACATAAACAAAGACACAAAAACATTAAATACACAGGATGCTGCATATTGCATAAAAATATGTTATCACATGAGGATACTTTTTAAAAAGCAAGAAGATTAAAATGGAAAATTTCATTAAAACATTCAAAGTAGGAAAAATAATTTAAAGGAATTTGATTAACAAAAGTAATACATTTAATTTCTGTTTGAGTAGTGTATGCTAAATGTTGTGAATTGCATATGCTCATTTTTAATTTTTCATTTAGCTCATGATAAAGTATTTTGAAGATTATAAACCATTATAATTATTGTTTGCTTTTAATAATCTAACATATTTCTTCCAGCAGGTGCAAATGCAAATGCAAAACCACTTTGCCATCTATGACCTAAGTGTATTATCTGCTGAATGGAAACACTTCCTTTGACATTTTGTTTTTAAGTATATAATTTAGTCTTAAGAATTTGTAGCCAAAATATTATGTACATTATACATTGAGGGTTTAATTCTTTAAAAAATCTGAATAAGGCAGTTTCAAAAGGCTAAGGTGGAACAAAAATAAATCAAACTATTGATATATGGATTATTTTAAAGGAACTGAACACTCTGCTGCACCTCTCCTCATAGATAAGCACCAGAATGTGAAATACCACAAGAAATACATTCAAAGCTTCCTATTTTTCCTGTTCTTTTGGCTGAAACAGTACTAAACCTGTGACCCATGAAGGTCAAGGATTTTGGTTTTACAAACACCTAAAGAAGGGTTTTGTAGCAGTCTCATAGACAATTCCATTAAAACAAATCTTTGTGTGTAAGCTAGTCAGTAATCCACATAAAAGTTTCCTGAAAAAATATTTTTGGAACTATTAGAAGACCAAAGGGAAGACTTTGAAAAAGTAACAATGAATAACTCAAACCACATTTTTCATGCTCTCTCAAGCTCTAAATAGTGACCAGACTGGTTTTACTAAAAGATCTAAACTCATCTACTTTTTCTCTGGTTTGGGTGTGCACTCTAGGAAGACCTGTCTGTGTTCAATGAATAAAACAAAACATGTTCACTTGCATTTGAAGTTGTCTATGGTCTGATTTAACTATGTGTCCAATCAGGCTCCCCTCAGCCTTTATCTATGTGTGTCACATATTCTAATCAAATGCACTGGGTCCCCAAACACTAAATGACTTTTTGTGACCTCTAAGTTCTCAGAGTTTTTGTTGCCTGGAATTTTCTCCCCTGCCTACCATTCCTTCCACTCAGAAAAAGCCATCCACACCTCTCAGAGGAAATTAGTGGCACACTGTCTTGAACTTCCTTGAATAAGTCTTATATATAAAATATATGTCTTCATATTCCTTCTATCAGAAATATTTTTATTTGTTGTTATAAAAATGCATGTATTTATCTCCCTTAAAAGAGGATATGAGAGGAAGAAAACCTTACATATACAGATGTGTAGAGTCAAGGACACAACTGGTGTGAATGACAGAATGATTAATAAATGAATGATTAAAATTAGAAATTACTTGGAAAAGCTACTTTTCCAAGTCATACATAAATGTTTGAATATCGGATAGCAGAAAGGGAGAAATTAGCCAATGAGGTGTAAACTATTAAAGCATTTTTATTTTTTTTATTTTAGTTGTTGTTCAAGTACAGTTTTATGTCTTTTACTCCCATCTCATTCCACCCTCCCAGTGCTCCCCACCTCCCTCCCATTTCTACTCCCTTAGTTTTTGTCCATGTGTCCTTTATATTTGTTCCTGTGACCCCTTCCCCTTTTCCCCTGAAATTCCCTCCCCTTTCCCCTCTGGTTACTGTCAGAGTGTTTTTATAAAAGGATAAAGATTAAAGTACCAATCAGGAAAAAAGTGTGTCTAGAAAGAAGTTTGCAGTTGTATGTAATAGGCAACCACTGAGCCTCTAATTTCTGTGCTTAAATCATTGTCCATGTTTTTCAATCCATTATACTACCAGAATTACCAGATTTATCTCCTTAATATAACAAACACTCCATAGTGTAGTGCATCTGCATAATTCATTTTATTCTCATAAATCTCTTGAAAAAGATGAGCATCTCTACTTTATAGACACAGACTGATTTTCACACAGGGTAAGAAATGTGCCAAGGTCACAGGACATATAATGTCTATGCTGCAGTTTTGAAATGAGGTTTGCTTTAAAAATGCTTATTTGTTTATTTTCATGGAATGTTGGCTGCATTACAGCAGTATATATCCTAATTTATGGTAATGTGACATTTCAGAAACTAGAAAATACCTAGTCCTTGATATTATTTTATGCCTTACCTTAAAAAATGCAACCCAAAAGCTGTACTTAAAGAATCCATATTTTTGTTTATAGCAATAACTTTGTAATATACACATTCAATGTATTTTATGACAGTGTGGGATAATTTGAGTTTCTATGTAGAGAACAATTGGAAAATCAACACTTAATTTTGAGAAATCATTCTTCTGATTCGATTCCCCCACATTTATCCCAGTTTTATGTGTCCAATGTTTCAGAAAAGTGTCAGTGATGAATGCATGCCTCCAAAAGGTTCTTTCTGTCCTGGCGGTCGAGTGTGATTGGGCAAAGTCTAACTGGCAGCAACTGCACCTGCATTTCAGGGAGAGGGAACTTCCACAAGAATAATGGCTATTAACAACCAAAGCTTTATATACTGAAAAGCCAAGTTTGATTGTAACTCATTGCTGTGTAATCATCCCTGTAACATATAATTATATACAATGACTAGTGAATTAGTAACAAACAAAAAAAGGACTCAGAATAACTTTCAGATTTAGAGAGGCTGGCTCTAGAAACAGGCTGGCATTCTGCCAGGCACTACTGGTTCATAGTAAAAGCTTCTCCCCAAGACCATTCAGAGGATTGCTAGGAAAAATAAGCAGCATTCACATCTGATGTGCCTCGCAAAATGTTGACAGGCCCAGTGTCAGTAAAACATTAAATTGCCAGCAAAGATTTCATGTTGCTACTAAAATTTGAAGTGTGCAATTACTTTAATTTTATATCTTTCTTTCTTGTTCAGTTCAAAAATACTTTTTTTTTTAAATAGGGGAATAAAATAACCTGTACAATCAATCACACCTTGGCCTTTCAATCCCACACATTTCAAGAAAATCATATCCTGTTTTTAATTTCATCTCAAAGTATAAGACTACAAACGTTACAAAATTATATTTCTTAAAAACTATGCTTCTGGGAATTGAGTTTTCATTAGAAATAAAGAAATATTTCTAAAATCATGGTGCAGGGCTTAAGAGAACTATTAAAATACTCTTGTCTATATTCTATGCTAGTATATGCATGTCTTCATTCAATGAAATTATGTAATAATAATTTATTTTTAAAAAGTACAAATTTTAATTTTTCAAATAAGCAGGCAAAATATAACCAGAGACATTGAAATAGGGAACAGACTGACAGTGGCCAGTGGGGAGCTGAGAGGGGATAGCAGGGGTAAATGGGGGAAGGGTCATCAAGGAGCATGCATGGAGGACACATGGACAGGGCCAAAGAGGGGTAGGATCAAGGGTGGGAGGTGGGGATGTCTGGGGTTGGGGGAGTGGTGGGAGGAAATGGAGACAGCTGTACTTGAGCAACGATAAAAGAAAGAGAGAATGAAAGAAAGAAAGAAAGAAAGAAAGAAAGAAAGAAAGAAAGAAAGAAAGAAAGAAAGAAAGAAAGAAAGAAAGGAAGGAAGGAAGAAAGAAAGGAAGAAAGAAAGGAAGAAAGAAAGGAAGAAAGAAAGAAAGAATTTGGATTTGAATACAATTTAAAAAAACTCTTTTTCATATGTGAACAAAAAGGACAAACCACTGATAAATCCTACAGTGTGGATGATTCTAAAATAATGTTATTAAAAGTAAAGGAAGCCCAACTGGCTGGAAGTCAGTTGGTTGGAGCATCATCCTGTAAACCAAAATGTTGCAGGTCAGATTCCCGCTCAGGGCACATGTGTGGATTGCGGGTTCAGTCCCTCCTTGGGGCATGTATGAGAGGCAACTAATTTATGTTTTTCTCTCACATTGATGTTTCTCTCCTTCTCTATCTCCCTCCCTTCCCCTCTCTCTAAAATCAATACACATGTCCTTGAGTAAGGACTTTTAAAAAAATGAAGGAAGTCATGCCCAGTAGGATTCTATTTATGCATCATTCTGCAAAAGGTTAAATATAGAGAGGGTCAAATATGTGTGAAAGAAGGAGGCTAAACTTTGGGAGATGAGTACAGAATGAAATACACAGATGGTGTATTGTAACATTTTACAGTTGAAGCTTACATATCTTTAATCTTATTAATCAATGTCATCCCAGTAAATTTTAATTAAAAAATACAGGAACACGAAGTGGATTAGTGGTTGCTAGATGTGCACTGTGAAGAGGCAGTGGGAACATGTTGGTGATGAAACTGGTCTAGACTATGATGGTGCAAATATAACTCTATGAGTTGTTAAAACTAATAGAACCATATATCAAAATGGGTGATATTTTTTACTAAAGTCAGCAATTTAGCCTCAGTGAACTGTATTTAAAAATATTTTCATAGATGTTCCCACATTAAATTCTCAAAATTCACCAGAAGGTAGATTGGGAAAGAACTGTTGTTGACCTTATTTTACAGAGGAGTAAACTGATGCTCAAAATTAAATTACTTGAGGATCTACTCTCTGAATTGGGGCTTCCCAATGACAACTCCAGCATTTTCCCTCTTACAGTATACATTGCTTCTTTGGATACCTTGGTATAATGTTCAATTCAATAAAAATTAGTCCCCTTCCTAGATTCCCCTGGGCATTTTACATTGAGGTTTTTCCATACTTACCATATAATATTGAATACGACCACCAAGTACATGCTAATTTCTTAATGAATTTAATATAATGGTGCATTATGACATTTTGGCAGCAAAAGTACCAATGATTTAGGCTAATTAACAGTATGATGTCCAAAGCACAGAAAATAAATAGACTGTTGTACATTACACCAGCTGGATGGCTTCTAGAGCAATATGGTTACCTCTGAGTAAATAATACTTTGAGAGGAACACAGACAAATGAAACTGCACACTGATAAATACATATCAACATCACATTAGGGATATCTGATAGAGCAGGAAAGTGTTAAAGTGAGATAATGAGAGGCTCTTTAACATACTCACACATCAAAATAAATGATATGTAAGAGAAAATAGATGTTTGTGTATTGCTCAAGAGATTCAAACCAGAATCTTGTAATTTATGCTCAGTATAATAAAACTTAGTCCCATATCTGACACGTATTGGGTGCACAATATGTTGAATGCATGCATGAATGAAATAAAATTTGGGCTATCCAGCACAGGAACAAGCTGCTTTATGAAATCATCACCTACCCATTAAAGAGGATTTGATGATGAGCCTCAAAACTGCAGAAGAGATTCCTACATTAGATAGCTGGCTGGAAAAACAAGGACAATTTATTCTAAAAGGCTCTTGTGAGGAGAAAAATTGGAGTGGAGAGTAGAAATGATGTTGAAGCTATGCAATTTGCTAGTGGGACTAGAATGTCAGTAAATAAAATAGAAAAAATATTTTTAATGAGGACTTTTTCAACATTGTGCAAATAATTGGATATCCATTAAAAAAATCCTAGACACTTTACATCTTTCAGAAAATTAAAATGAATCACAGAACTGTGTGAAAAATGCAAAACTATAAAATTCTTAGAAGATAATATAGTTGAAAATTTAGTGACCTTAGGTTTGGTGTTGACTTTCTATACACACAAAAAAAATAGCATAATCCATAAGAGAAAAAAATAGGTTGAACTTCATAAAATGAAACTTCTGCCCTGTGATGAAATCTGCTCAGAGAATGGAGTCACAGACTGAGAGAAAATACTTTCTCTCTCTCTCTCTCATATGTGATATATATATACACATATATATACACATACACATATATGTATATATGCATATATACATACATGTGTACACACATAATCAGAGAAGAACCTGGTATATAAAATACACACAAAAAATCTTGTAACTGAACAATAAAAGAATTTAAAAAGCAGGCAAAATATCTGAATAAGCACCTCACCAAAGAAGACATACAGATCACAAATAAAAATGTGCAAAGATGATCAATATTTTACATGGGTAGGGGATTGCAAACTAAAGCATCTGTGAGATGCTAAAAATCCAAACACTGAAAATTCCAAACATCAAATGCTGGCCAAGCAGTGTAGCCACAGGAACTTTTATTCATTCTTAGTGGGAACAGAAAGTGGTGCTGTCATTTGAACAAATGCATCATTAGTTCAGTGAAAATATTCCACATGATATTGAATTGGTGATTACCTGTAATACATTTGTTGGAACTCATGGAATGTATTTACAACATAAACAGTGAACCCTAATGTAAACTATGAACTTGAGGTAATAATAATGTATAAATATTGGCTCCTCAATTGTAGCAAATGTACTACTCTATTGCAAGATATTAATAGTGGAGCCCTGGCTTGTGTGGCTTAGTGGATTGAGTGCTGGCCTGCAAACCAAAGGGTTAATGGTTCAATTCCCAGTCAGGGCACATGCCTGGGTTTCAGGGCAAGTCCCCTGTAAAAGGCACGTGAGAGGCAACCACACATTGATGTTTCTGTGCCTCTCTTCATCCCTTCCCCTCTGTCTAAAAATAAATAAATAAATCTTTAAAAAATTTAAACAATTAAAAACAAGATGTTAATAGTGGAGTTGGTGGTGGGGGAGATGAAGGCTTATATAATTGGTTTTAGTGTTCAGGACTTTACAAAAGTTTCTAAAAACATTCAAGTAAAGGATATTTCTGATAATCTAATCAGAATTACAATAGGTGTATAAATATAAGCTTTAAAAATAATTATTTTGTGCCATAAACACGTATCTCTTTTTGGTCTCTTTCATGACTATACATTTAATAGATTTGTGAATTAGCAAGTTCAAAAATACAGTGATATTTTAGATTTTATTTTACAATCAAACTGAAATTCTTAATTTATGCCTAAAACCAAGATTTTTTTTCAAGACATTGTACTTCTAGGATGTGTTCATTTATGTGAATGTTAAAGGTAAATTATTTGTCAATTATGCTGAAGATGTAAAAGAGGATCAAAATTTATTTTGTGAATTATGTGTGCCTTCTCAAAATCTATACTGTTCTCCAATAGGTTTCTCTCTGAGACTAATTTTGGCAATATTCTCTTAAATTTAGATAAGAGAATATATTTTATTTATGACACAAAATAAAAGTTCTTAGTAGGTACATCTGTCCAAAGACTGTCTTTTTATTCAGATGGAAATGTTATAGATGATCCCAATTTATCTTTATTAAATTTTATTGCAAACTATCTAAAACATGGTTTCCACACTTGAAAGAATAGAGATTGAGTGATTACACAAAATTAATTTTTAAAACTACTTCCCTTTAATAATGAAATTCATGGTACATCGGTCCAATTAACCAAAATGTAAATAATGCAAGTACACTGAGATATATTTAAAACACACTTTTAAAACATAGAACAAAAATTGCTTGCAATCCAATCCTAACACCATTTATATTCAGTATGGATATTTGGGGTGGGTACTTTCTTATAATCTTCCTGTGCCTTTATTATATAGGAGTTTTATAATACCCTTATAATTTTCTCTCTCCTGCTCCCAGGCTCATTATTTAAATATATTTCCAAATCACTAAAATAATATTTATAATAAGTTTTATGCTTGTTACATGAGTAGTTCGAGTTTTTAAAATTTCCAAATGGCAATATATTCTCATAATTCAAAACTCATAAAGAAATATATGTGATGTAATGGCTATGAAAATTTCTTCACCATTTCTGGCCTCCTCCAAATTCTCTTCTCAGCAGTATCCAAAGTTTATCTAAACTTTCTGATAAATTTATCAGAAAATAATGTAAACATATATATGTAAACGCATCTATGGACTTTTTCCTTTTTTCTTTCTTTTTTAAAAATATTTTATTGATTATGCCATTACAGTTGTCCAATTTCCCCCCCTTCATTCCCCTCCACCCTGCACACCTCTCCCACCCACACTCTTCCCCTTTAGTTCATGTCCATGTGTCAAATGTTCTTTAGCTTCTACATTTCCCACACTACTGTTGCCCTCTCCCTGTCTATTTTCTCCCCACCATCTATGCTACTTATTCTCTGTACCTCCTCCCTAACCTTTCCTCCCACACCCCTGTAGCTAACCTTCCATGTGACCTCCATTTCTGTGGCTTCGCTCCTGTTTTAGATGTCCATTTAGTTTGCTTTTGTTTTAGGTGTGATTGTTAATAACTGTGAGTTTTCTGTCCTTTCACTGTTCATATTTTTATCTTCTTTTTCTTAAATAAGTCCCTTTAACGTTTCATATAATAAGGGCTTGGTGATGATGAACTCCTTGAACTTGACTTTATCTGAGAAGCACCTTATCTGCCCTTCCATTCTAAATGAAAATTTTGCTAGATAGAGCAATCTTGGATGTAGGGCCTTGCCTTTCATGACTTGGAATACTTCTTTCCAGCCCCTTCTTGCCTGTAAGGTCTCTTTTGAGAAATCAGCTGACAGTCTGATGGGAACCCCTTTGTAGGTGACTGTCCCCTTATCTCTTGCTGCTTCTAGAATTCTCTCCTTCATTTTAATCTTGGCTAATATAATTATGATGTGCGTTGGTGTGTTTCTCCTTGGGTCCAACTTCTTTGGGACTCTCTGAGCTTCCTGAACCTCCTGGAATTCTATCTCCTTTGCCAGACTGGGGAAGTTCTCATTTATTATTTGTTCAAATAAATTTTCCACTTCTTGCTCTTCCTCTTCCCCTTCTGGTACCCCTATAATTCAGATGTTGGATCATTTAAAGATGTCCTGGAGGTTCCTAAGCCTCTCCTCATTTTTTTGAATTCTTGTTTCTTTATTCTTTTTTGATGGGATGTTTGTTTCTTCCTTCTGGTCCACTCCATTGATTTGAGTCCCAGTTTTCTTCCCATCACTATCGGTTCCCTGTGCATTTTCATTAATTTCATTTATCAAAGCCTTCATTTGTTCATCTAATTTGAGACCAAAATCAACCATTTCTATGAGCATCCTGATCACCAGTGTTTTGAACTGTGCATCTGATAGATTGGCTAGCCCTTGGTCGCTTAAAAGTATTGGTTCTGGGGCTTTGAGCTATTCTGTTGGAGTCATATTTGGTCAGGTGGTGCCTGTTACATATGTGTGGTGGAGCCTTAGGTGTTTACCAGGGCAGGACGCCCTAGTTGCCGGGTTGTGACACTGTCTGTGGGGGCGGGGTCAGAGAGGGAACAATGGCTCATGTTGGGCCCTCTCACGGATTTGCATCCCCTCTGCTGCCTCCCACAAGCAAACTGGGCCCCCCTGGCACTGGTTCCCAGGTGGGTGGGTCTATTCACGCTCTTGGACCTTGTGGGTCTCCCCAACGACCTCTCTTGTGAGCCTGGGAGTCTCTCCCAGCACCTTTTCAATTGGTGTTTTTAGGCTTTATTTACCACGCTGGGGCCCTGGGCTGCACCATCCATCTCACTGCCAGTTGCTGACCAGTTTATCTGCACACAAATGGGTGACCAGCAATGGCCAACTGCCCTGCCTGTTTCCTCCCCATGTCTGGGGTCTGTAAAAAGGGCGCTGGCACTGCCTGCGCTCCCAGTCTGGCAGCCACTTCCTTTTCCTGCACGTTCCCTCTCCACCGACCAAGGACTCCACCCCACTTACCAGTCTGGTTGAATGGTTGTAGGACTTCCACAGTTCAATTTTTTGTTTTGGTTGTGTTATTGTTTGTAAATATTTGTTCTCTTTAATTTTGGTTGTGTGAGGAGACACAGTGTTTCCATCTACACCTCCATCTTGGCCAGGAGTCCTCCCTTTTTTCTATACATGGCATTATACCATATACTCTGTTAGGAATCTCATTAAATTTCCTTTTAAATTAACAATGTACCTTGGAGAACATTTTGCATGAGTAAAGGCTTTTCACAGCTCTATAATATCCCATTTAATGGATGCACCATTTTTTAAAATTTTTATTTTAGTTGTTGTTCAAGTACAGTTTTCTTTTTTTTACTCCCATCCCAGTCCACCCCCAAGTGCTCCCCACTTCCCTCCCATTTCCACCCCCCTTAGTTTTTGTCCATGTGTCCATTATACTTGTTCCTGTGACCCCTTCTCCTTTTCTGTTGAAAGTCCCTACCTCTCCCCTCTGGTTACTGTCATCTTGTTTTCTATTTCAATGTCTTTGGTAGTGTTTTGCTTGCCTGTTTGTTTTATTCTTTAGGTTCCTGTTAAAGGTGAGATCATATGGTATTTGTCTTTTATCACCTGACTTATTTCACTTAGCATAATGCTTTCCAGTTCCATCCATGCTTTCACATAGGGTAGGAGCTCCTTTTTTCTTTCTGTTGCATAGAATTCCATTGTGTAAATGTACCATAGTTTTTTTATCTATTCATTTACTGATGGGCACCTAGGTTGCTTCCAGCACTTGGCTATTGTAAATTGTGCTGCTATGAACAATGGGGTGCATAGGTTCTCCTGGATTGGTGTTTCAGGGTTTTTAGGCTACAATCCTAGCAGGGGAATTGCTGGGTCAAAATGCAGATCTATTTTTAGTTTTCTTAGAAAATTCCATACTGTTTTCCACAGTGGATTTACAAGCTTGCAATCCCACCTACAGTGTACTAGGGTCCTGTTTTCTCCACATCCTCTTCAACACTTGTTGTTTATTGCTTTGTTTATGATGGCCATTCTGATTGATGTGAGGTGGTATCTCATTGTGGTTTTAATTTGCATCTTTCTGATAGCTAGTGATATTGAGCATCTTTTCATGTGTTTCTGCATCCTCTGTATGTCCTCTTTGGAGAAGCATCTATTCAAGTCCTTTGCCCATTTTTTAGTTGGAGTCCTTGTCTTTTTAGAGTTTATTCATGCAAGTTCTTTATATATTTTGGAGATTAACACTTTGTCTGAGGTATCATTGGCAAACATGTTTTCCCATACAGTTGGTTCTCTTTTTATTTTAATACTGTTTTCTTTGGCCATGCAGAAGCTTTTTATTTTGATGGCATCCCATTTGTTTATTTTTTCCTTTATGTCCCTTGCTCTATGGGACAAGTCAGTAAAAGTGTTGCTGCATAAATATCTGAGATTTTCTTGCCTATGTTGTCCTCTAGGACTTTAATAGTGTTCTAGCTTATATTTAAATCTTTTATCCACCTTGAATTTGTTTTTGTATAAGGTGTAAGTTTGTGTTCGAGTTTCATTTTTTTTGCACATAGCTGTCCAGTTCTCCCAACACCATTTTTAAAAAAGGCTATCTTTATTTCATTTTATGTTGCTGCCCCCTTTGTCAAATATTAATTGACCATACAGACCTGTGTTTATTTCTGGGTTCTCTGTTTTGTTCCACTGGTCCATATGTCTGTTTTTATGCCAATAACAGGCTGTTTTGATTACAGTGGCCTTGTAATACAGTTTAGTATCAGGTATTGGGGTCCCCCCCTACTTTGTTCTTCTTTTTCAAAAGTGCAGCAGCTATTTGGGGTCACTTATGGTTCCATATAAATTTTTGAAGTGGTTACTCTATGCTGTAAAATATGCCATTGGTTCTTTGATAGGTATTGCACTGAATCTGTAAAGTGGTTTGGGTAGTACAAACATTTTGATGATGATAATTCTTCCAATCCATGAACATGGTAAATGTTTCCAATTCTTTGTGTCTTCCTTGAGTTCTTTCTTCAGTGTTGTGTAATTTTCTGCATACAGGTCTTTTACTTTTTCGGTTAGGTTTATTCCTAGGTATTTTATTTTTGTTTTTGCTATATCAAATGGGATTTTTTTTTCTTGATTTCTGCTTCTGCTGTTTCATTGTTGGTATACACAAATGCCTTTGGTTTCTGGATATTGACTTTGTATCCCACTGTTTTGCCAAATTCATTTATTGGGTCAAGCAGTCTTTGGGTGGAGTCTACAGGATTTTCTATGTACGCTATCATGTCATCTGCAAATAAAGACAGTTTTGTTTCCTCTTTTCCGATTTTGATGCTTTTTATTTCCTTTTCTTTTCTGATTGCTGTGGCTAGGACTTACAATACTATATTGAATAGAAGCAGTGAAAATGGACAACTTTGTCTTGTTCCTGGTCTTAGTGGAAAAGCTTTTAGTTTTTGTCCATTGAGTATGATGTTGGCTTTAGGTCTCTCATATATGGCCTTTACTATGTTGAGAAATTATCCCTCTATTCCCACTTTGCTGAGTGTTTTTTATCATAAATGGGTTCTGTACCTTATAAAATGCTTTTTTTTTGCATCTATTGACATGATCATGTGATTTTTGTCTTTGCTTTTGTTTATGTGATATATTACATTTACTGATTTGCAAATAGTGAACCATACTTGCATCCCTTGGATGAATCCTACTTGGTCATGGTGTATGATCTTTTTAATGTATTGTTGGATGCGGTTTGCCAATATTTCATTGAGGATTTTAGCATCTATGTTCATCAGCGATATTGGCCTGAATTTTTCTTTGTTGTGTCCTTATCTGGTTTTGGGATTAAGATGGTGCTCATGTCATAAATAGAGTTTGGGAGTCTGCCATTCTTTTAAATTTTTTCAAATAGCCTGTAAAGTATAGGGGTTAGCTCTTCCTTAACTGCTCTGTAGAATTCTCTTGTGAAACCATCTGGTAAAGGGCTTTTTTGTGTCGGTAGTTTTTTTTATTGATGCTTCAATTTCTTCTGCTGTTATTGGTCTGGTCAGGCTTTCTGCTTCTTCTTCACTGAGTTTTGGAACATTATATTTTTCTAGAAATTTGTTCATTTCACTTAGGTTTTCAAATTTCTTGGCATACAGTTCTTCATAGTAATTTCTTACAACACATTGTATTTCTGTGGTGTCAGTTGTAATCTCTCCTCATTCACTTCTAATTGTGTTTATTTGGGTCCTCTTTTTTTCTTAACGAGCCTGCTTAAAGGCTTGTTGATTTTATTTATCTTTTCAAAGAACCAGATCCTTGATTCATTGATCCTTAGAATTTTGCTTTTTGTCTCTATGTCATTTAATTATGCTCTAATCTTCTTTATTTCCTTCCTTCTACTAGCTCTGGGCTGTCTTTGTTGTTGTTCCCCAAGTTCTTGTAGGCATAGAGTTAGGTTGTTCTTCTGAAATGTTTCTATCTTTTTTTAAGTAGTCCTGTATTGCTATGAACTTCCCTCTCAGGACTCCCTTTGCTGTGTCCCATAAATTTTGAGTTGTTGTGAGTTCATTTTCATTTCTTTCCAGAAACGTTTTGATTTGTTCTCGAATTCCATTCTTGACCCATTCATTGTTTAATAACATGCGATTCAAACTCCATGATTTTGAGTGTTTGGGTTTGTCCCCTTGGGGTTAGTTTCCAGTTTCATTCCCTTGTGGTCAGAGAAAATGCTTGGTATGATTTCAATTTTCTTGAATTAGTTCAGACTTGTTTTGTGTCCTATCATGTGGTCTATCTTTGAAAATGTTCCATGTGCATTTGAAAAGAATGTGTATTTAGCTCCTTTGGTATGAAAGGCTCTATATATGTATCAGTTAAGTCCATTTCTTCTCGGGCTTTGTGCAATGTCACAGCATCTTTGTTGATATTTTGTTTGAAAGTTATGTCCATTTTTTACAGTGGGGTGTTCAAATCCCCTACTATAATAGTGTTGCTTCAAAATCTTTCTTGAAGTCCTCCAAGATTTTCTTTATGTATTTGGGTTCTCCTATGTTGGATGCATATATATTTACAATGTTTATGTCTTCTTGATGGAGTCTTCCCTTGAGTATTATGAAGTGACCTTCTGGGTCTCTCTTGATAGCTCTTTTTTTGAAGTCTATTTTGTCTGATATGAGTATTGCTACCCTGGCTTTTTTTTTCCTGTCCATTTGCTTGGAATATTTGTTTCCAGCCCTTTACTTTCAGTCTGTGTAGATCTTTTGTCCTAAGGTGGGTCTCTTGTAGGCAGCATATGTGTGGGTCATGCTTTCTTATTATTCAGCTATTCTATGTCTTTATTGGAGCGCTTAATCCATTTACATGCAAGGTTATTATTGATAGGTTCTTATTCACTTACATCTTTGTACCTGTGTTCCCCTCCCTCTCTCTCTCTCTCTCTTAAAGCAGACCTTTTAACATGTCTTGCAGAGCTGGTTTGGTGGAGGTGTATTATTTTAGACTTTTTTTTTGTCTTAAAAGTTCCTTATTTGACCTTCTATCTTGATTGAAAGTCTTGCTGGGTAAAGTATCCTTGGTTGTAGTCCTTTAGTGCTCATTACTTGGAATATTTCTTGCCATTCTCTTCTGGCTTGAAGCATTTCCATTGAGAAGTCAGTTGCTAACTTTATCGGGGCTCCCTTGTATGTTATTTCCTTTTTCTCCCCTGCGTTTAAAATGATTCTCTCTTTGTGTTGGAATGTTGCCATTTTTATTATGATGTGTCTTG
>PVKM010004110.1:0-53726 GCA_004027735.1 Carollia perspicillata | reverse complement strand
CTCTAATGAACTTCTCTCTTTTTTAATTTTCAATTACATTCAATATTATTTGTATTAGTTTCAGGTGTACAGCATAGAGGTTAGATAATCATTTACTTTATAAAATGTTCCCCCAATATTTCCAGTGCCCACGTGGCTTCGTACCTAATTATTATGGTATTTTTTACTATATTCTCCACGTTGCGCTTTGCATCCCCATGACTGTTTTGCAACCACCAATTTGTACTCACGACAGTAAACCCACTTTTCTTCCACCCTACATTTTTAAAGAACTTCTGGGACAACTGTGATAGTATAATCAGTAAAATATATTAAAAAATAAAACGAAAGAACTTCTTTCAACATTTCTTATAAGGCGTACCTACTGATAACAAATTTCTTCAATTTTTGTTTCTGCAAGTCTCTGTTTTGTCAGATTTGTGTTTTTTTCTCCCAACACTAAATATTTTTCTCCACTCCCTTTTTACTTGCATGGTTTTGAGAATAAATTAATTGCAATTCCTGTGTTATTCCCCTATAGATAAAGTGGTTTGTCCCTCTGGATTTTTAAAGAATTTTTCTTCATTTTTTGTTTTCTGTGTTTTGTAAATAATATGCTGGTGTAGTGTTTTGGTTTTGGAGGGGTTTTTTTTTGGCATTTATCCTGCTCAGTGGTTTCTGAGCTTCCTGAAACTGCGATTTGGTGTCTCAAATTAATTTGGGGGAAATTATAAGTCATTATTACTGGAAACATTTCTTTTGTAACTTTCTGTATTTCTCGCCTTCTAGAATTCCTGTCATGTTTGTGTTACACCTTCTTACAGGTGTCCCACATTCCTTGGATATTTAGATCTATTTTTTTCAATCTTTATTTTTTTTTTGCCTTTCTGTTTTAAGGGATTCTATTGATATATCCTCTAGGCCAGAATTTCTTTCCTCAGATGTTTTCTGTCTATTCAAAGAAATCTTTATTTGTGTTACATTTTTATTTCAGGCATTTGTTTTTGGTACATTTTTCTCCCTGCTCACATTGCCCATCTGTTTTTACATGCTAAATAATTTATTCATTAAAGACCTTAGTATATTAATAATAGTTGTGTTTTTAAATTTTTTTTCTGAGATGTCTTTATTTTTTAATTTTAGAAAACTATAGTAAAACTATTTACTTTAATTTTTCATATACAGTTTAGATTTAATATTATTTTGCCTTAGTTTTAGGTGTATAGCATGATAGCCAGACAATCATATTCTTTACAAAGCATCCCGTCTGATATTTAAAGTACCTATCTGGCACCATACATAGTTAAAATATTATTGTCTATAGTTTCTATGCTTTATATCCCCATGACTATTTTTTTAACCACCATGATCTACCACCATGAGAAAAAATTTTATTTCTGAAAATATGAGGCAGTAAAAAACTCAGAAGCCCCTCTTAGGTGCAACAAACATGGATATAATGCTAAGCAACTCTAATCTTTCCATAAATTAAATAAGATTTAAGTTTGATAGCATAATAATCCTTAAAGCAGCAATCCTCAAATTTCCATTTGGCCCTGTATATTGTTAAATAAGCAAGGCTAGAGTGACCTACCAAGTTTTGGGTTTTAAGAGTACATTGAGCAGAATGGCAATGACATGAAGTGATCTATTGTCTATATTTTCTATGCTGAACTTGACATCCCTATGACTGCTTTGTAACTACAAAATTGTACTTCTAAATCCCTTCACCTCTTTCATCCACTCTCCTAAAATCCCTTCCATCTGGCAACCATCAATCTGATCTCTATATCTACAAGTCTATTATAATTATGTTTCTTCATTTTTGGGGGGGTCTTTAAATTCCACATAAAACTATAATCATATGGCATTTGTCTTTTTCTAACTGATGTATTTCACAGGTATATCCATGCTGTTGCAAATAGTAAGATTTTATTCTTTTTATATGGCCAAGTAGTATTTCATTGTGAACATGTATGACCATTTTTTATTTTATTTTATTTTTAAATGTGTTCCTTTTTATTGAATTTTATGGGGTGACACTAGTTAACAAAATTATACAGGTTTAAGGTATACAATTCTACCATACATCATCTGTACATTGTATTGTGTGTTCACCAACCCAAGTCAAGTCTCTGTTCATCACTACCAACCAATTTTTATTTATTTGCCTAATTGTTGGCACTTGGGTTGCTTCCGTATCTTGGCTATTGTAAATAACACTGCAATAAATATAGGGGCACATAAGTGTTGTGATTAAAAATGTCAGAGATTTTACTGCCTATATTTTCTTTTAGGGTTTTTATAGTTTCAAGTCTTACATTTAAGTCTTTAATTCATTGTGGTTTATTCTTATATATAGTGTAAGGTGGTGGTCTAGTTTCATTTTTATATACATTTATTTGTCCAGTTTTTCCAGCATCATTTATTATATAAACTATTTTTACGTATTGTATGTTCTTTCCTCCTATGTCAAATATTAAATGACCATATAGGTGGGGGTTTATTTCTGGGCTCTCTTTCTGTTCCATTGATCCATGCAACTGTTTTTATGCCAGTGCTATGGCATTTTGAGTGTGATAGCTTTGTAGTATAGTTTCACACCAGGTACTCTGATACCTCCAACTTTGTTCCTTTTTATTTTTCCAAGATTGTTGTGGCTATTCAAGATCTTTGGGGTTCAACATAAATTTTAGGATTATCTGTTCTTGTTCTATGAAATATACCATTGAACTTCTGATAGAAATTGCATTAAATCTATAGAATGCTTTAGGTAGTATGGATATTTGAATAATGTTAAATCATCCTATCCATGAGCATGGTATGTGTTGCCATTTATTTGTATTTTCTTCAGTTTCTTTCTACAGTGTCTTATAATTTTATGAGAACATTTCTTTTAGCCCCTTGGTTAAATATATTACTATGTGTTTGATTATTTTGATGCAATTGTAAATTAGATTTTTTTCTTAGTTTCCCTTTCTAATAGAAAATTATTGGTGTACAAAAATGCTACTGTTTCTGAATATTTATTTTGTATCATGTTACTTCACTGAATATATTGATCAGTTCTAGTAGTTTTTCTTAGTGGGATATTTAGGGTTCTCTCTCTATAGTATCATTTCATCTAAAATAATGATAGTTTTACTTCTTCCTTTTTCTTTGGATGTATTTTATTTCTTCTGCTCTCATTGCTGTGGCTAGGAATACCAGTACTATGCTAAATAAGAGTGATGAAAATAAACATCCTTGTACTCTTCCTGATCTTAAGGAGTACACTTTTAGATTTCCCTACTGAGAATGATGTTAGCTGTGGTTTGCCTTTATACTGTATGATCCCTCTACCCTTGCATTGCTAAGAGTTTTTATTTTTTATATCATAAATGGGTGCTGGATTTTGTCAAATGTTTTTATGCATCCAATGATATAATCATGACTTTTTTCTTCTGTTTTGTTTAAGTGGTATATCAAGTTAATTGATTTGAGGAGGTTGATCCAAACTTACAATTCCAGGAATAAATCCCACTTGATCATGGTGTATAAACTTTTAATGTATTGCTGGAATTGCTTTGCTAATATTTTGTTGAGGATGTTTGCATCTATATTCACTAGGGATATGGGCCTCTAATTTTCTTTCCTTTTAGTGTCTTTATCTTTTCTTAGAATTAATAAAATGCTGGCCTCATAAAATGAGCTTGAGAGTCTTTCCTTCCTTTGAATTTCTTGGAATAGTTTGAGAAGGTTAGGTGTTTGTTCTTCGAATGTTGGTAATATTCAGCTGTGATGCTATCCAGTCCAGTACTTTGCTGGGAGTTTTTTGATTACTGCTTTGATTTTGTTAGTTGCAAGTAGTCTGTTCAGTGTTTGTTCTTTGTTCAGTCTTGGAAGATTGTATGTTTCTGGGACTTTACCCATTTCTAGATTGTTTAAATTGTTGGCATGTATTTGTTTGCATTTTCTTATAATCCTTTATATTTCTGTGGTATAAGTTGTTACTTCTCTTTTTCATTTCTGATTTTTTTTGAGTCAGATCCTTTATATTTTTTTATGGATGAGTCTGGTAAAGGATTATTAATCTTATTTATCTTTTCAAAGAACCAACTCTTGGTTTTATTGATCTTTTGTATTTTTTTAGACTCTATTTTTAAAAAATTCTGCTCTGATTTTTTTCTTTCTTCTATTCACTTTGTGTTTTGTTTTTTTTCCAGTTGCTTTAGGTATAAGGTTAGACTATTTATTTGAGATTTTTCTTGTTTCTTGAGATAGGCCTGCAATGTTGTGAATTTCATCTTAGTACTGCTTTGCTCTGTTCCATAGATTTGGGGATGTTATCTTTTCATTCTCATTTTGTCTCAAGGCTATCCTTTGATTTCTTCCTTGATCTCATGGTTAACTCATTTATTATTTAGTAATATTTTTTTAGCCTTCCTTCATGTGTTTGCGTGTTTTCAGTTTTTTTCCTTGTAATTGAGTTCTATTTCCATACCATTGAGGTGGAAGAAAACACTTGATATTCTTTTGATCTTCATAAATTTACTGAGACTTGTTTTATATCCCAACAAGTGGTCTATCCTAGAAAATTTTGTATGTGCACTGATAAAGAATGTATAATCTGGTGCTTTGGGGATATAAACTCTGAAAATATCTAACTTCATCTGGTCTAGTGTGTTATTTAAGGCCACTGTTATCTTGTTGATTTTCTGTCTGGAAGATCTATTCATTGATGTCAATGGGGTGTTAAAATTTCCTAATATGTCTGTCATTACTGTCAGTCTTTCCCTTTATGTCCATCAAGATTTGATTTATTTATTTAGGTGCTCCTGTGTTTGGCATATAAATGTTTACAAGGGTTATATCCTCTTGTTAGATTAATACCTTTATTATTTTACACTGTTCTTTTTTTGTCCATTACTATAGCCTTTGTTTTAAAGTCTATTTTGTTTGATATGAGTATTATAACACCAGCCTTTTTGCTATCATCTGCATGAAATACTTTTTCTATCTCTGTACTTTCAGTCTTTGTGTGTTTTTTGCCCTAAAGTGTGTCCACTGTAGATAACATATACATGGGTTTTTTCCCTTTCCATTTAGCTACCCTATGTCTTTAATAAATAGCATTTAATCTATTTATATTTAAGTGATTATTTTATTCTTTATAACTATGTTTCTCCCTTATTTTCTCTCTTCTTTTTAAAGAAGTCCTTTTAACTTTTCTCATAATACCAGTTTGGTGTAAACTCTTGTAGCCTTTTTTTTTAATGCCTGGGAAGGTCTTTATTACTTCTTTAATTTTAATTGATAGCTGTGCTGAGTTGTGTGTTCTTGGTTGTAGGTCTTGGCTTTTCATCACTTTCAATAGTTCATGCCAGTCCTTTCTGGCCTGAACATTTTTCATTGAGAAATAGCTGACCATCTTCTGTGATCCTTGTAACTAACTAACTAACTAACTAACTAACTAACTAACTAACTAACTAACTTTTCTTTTCTTGCTGCTTCTCTTTGTCTTTAACCTTTGCCAATTTAATTATGATGTGCCTTGTGGGTCTCTTTGGATTGTTCTTATTTGTGACTCTTTACGCTTCGTGGATTTGTGTATCTTTTATTTCACCAGGTTAAGGAAGTTTGTCGACATTATTTTTAAAAAATGTGTTCTCAATTCTTTGCTCTCTCTCCTTCTGATACCCTTATAATGCAGATCTCATTATACTTAATGGTGTTCCAGAGGACCCTTAAACCATCTTTACTTTAAAGTTAATTTTTTGTTTTTGTTCTAATTGTGTTTTCTGTTACCTTGTCTACTATATCACTGATTTGATCCTCCACATCATCTAAACTGATATAATTCCTTCTAGTTTGTTATTTATTTCAGATACTATATTATTCATTTCTGATTTTTTATGGTTTCTATATCATTTTAATGCTATCTGTTCACTAAGTTAGCACCGAGCACTTCTATTCTTCCCTTAAGTTTCTTGAGGATTCCAAAAATCTTTTTAAAAAGATTTTACTTATTTATTCTTAGAGAGAGGGGAAAGGAAAGAGAAAGACAGAGAGAGAAACATCAATTTGAGAGAAAAAATACATTGGTTGCCTCTAGTGCTGTGTCTGAGCGCACGTGTCAAAAGTCTCAGGATACACCGAGGCCAGCGGCTATTCACTGGGTGCCTGAAAACCTCTGTGGAGAGGCAGTGTATCAAGGAGACATCAGAATGAGGCTGGCAGAGTTCTTCAGGCCCAAATAGACCAAGATTTGGGGATCTAAAGTGAGAGCTTTGCCCAAGAAAGTGACACTAGTCAGGCATGTGAGGGAAAAGGTGGCCTCCTCCCTAGGGCCTCACAACTTGGTCTCTTCTTGAGTCTAGCCAGACCTCCTCAAGAATATTCCAAGAAATGCTGTACCTTGGGCTTAGGCTGACAGCAACCAGCTGACACATCTGCAGAGTGCAAACTCATTAGGCAGGGTGGGGCTGTCAGGAGTCACTGGGGTGGGGCGTATGGATCTCCTCTGGGGCTCAGGGCCAGTCAGTTACATGGGGAGAAAATTGGCCCACACCCCAAAGCCACACAACTCTGTCTCTGACACCTGAGTCTGCTTGGAGCATTTCAGAGCTCTCTCAGAAAGTTTACATCGTATGCCCAGACTCTTCCATAGAGCAAGAGCTTGGCAGGGTCAGGTGACAGGTTGTTGGGATGGTGGGGTTAGTACGTTATCCAAGGCTGATGCCATATGAAAGAGAGTACCTGATCCAGAAAAGATGGCCTCTGTGAGCCATATAGGAGAGAGAGCCAGCACAGGAAACCTGAAAGTTATTCTTTCACCTGTGTGCCCAGAACTAAAAAACCCAGGCTCTCCTTGTATGACTCCAGTCTGCTCTCTGCACCCTCCCCGTTCTGGAGCTAAGAGTCAATGGCCACCAACAAGATGTTATGCGCTGGCCCTTTAAGAGTGTGCTTTGGTTTCTAGAAGCCTTTCCTGTCTCCATGGAGGACAAAAAATGTCACTAATTTTCATAGCCATATATTATGTGGCCTCTTTTCCCAGCTCCAGTGCTCCAGGCTGGGGATCCCAGCATGGGTTCAAAGGAGACCTTTGTAACTGAGATAACTCTTTGAATTCTTAACCACTAATTCTCCATATTTTTATTTATAGAATATAAAATTTACACCCAGATCATTATCATAAAATTAACAATTTGGTCAATCTATTGTATCTTCTAGAATAATGTCTGATATGTGCATTAAGCTTCAATATGACATTAGAAATAATAGTTTTGACTTAACTATGTTTATTAAGTTTCACTGCTCTCTTTTAATCTCATATAATAACTTTCTCATTTTAAGGGTTTTTTATATTTTATTTGTTAGTCAGCTGGAGTACATCTTCAATTAACTGTTTCAGGAGAGGTATATTGGTGGTATATTTTCTGAGTCTTTGCAGGTCTGAAAATATCTTTCTACTGCCTTATTAGGGGTATCACTGGATGCAGAATTCTTGCATCAGTCCCTTTTTGTTCAGAGCTATATGGATGATTACTGTCTCAAGCAGTGCTCCAGCGAAAGCTAAGAACAGCCTGCTTTTGGTGTTACTAGTAACTCATTTTTTTCTGTGTCAATACTTTTAACATTTTATGTTTTATCCTTGAAAAAAACAAGCATATGCAAAAGTTCTTTTTGGTTGAATGAAGATTTTTTTTATTATATCTATGACCTAATACTTTTTTAATCTCTCAAAGATTTCTTCTACTTTTTTCCTATGACCTTTGTGCCATATGATCTGTTATTTCTGCATGATGTTATTTGCACAGAATGGAATCCCTGAATCAGTAATTTAAGTCTCATAGTTTCTTTCCCTTTACTTATAAGTTTTGGAAATATTACTTAGGTTCAAATTCTGCTTCACCAACTTGATTTTGTTTAGTTTCAATTTTGCTATTGACTGACCTCATCATAGAATTCAGTAATTATTCAAAATGGGCTATGTGCTTTAGTTGTTTTCTTTTTTCAACAAATCCTTTGCTCATTCTTAAAGGGGAATGTCCATGATTGCCCAGTATTGACTAACAGTAAAGTAGAAGTTGATAGATTCTGTCAGCTATTGTTTCAAGGGACTGCCTGAAAACTTTTTATCTAGATGAAGAAGATTACATTTACTGTAAAATTCCAATAACTGTTCAGAGAGACCACAGTCTTGGGAGGAAGGGAGGTGGCTGAGGCAGTGTGCCGATTCAGCAGGACTCCCCACTCCGGCAGATACACTGCTAGCTACTCAAGAGTAAGTTGCAAGAGTGTTCATGCTCTGCCAATCTCAGGTGCCCGAGCCACAGCCCAGCCTGCAGCACTGCCCTAAGCTTGGCTTATGGTGGCCCTGTGGCTGCCTGATTGAGCAAATACAAATATAACATGCTCGGGCAAATTTAACTTTCAAGTAAATAATGTCACCAGTATTGCTGGTGACAGAAACATAGTTATACAAGGAAAAACTCTGCTTACCTGAAAGTCAAATTGAACTAGGCATCCTGTACTTTATCTGGCAATCCTACACACAAGTCTGCTTTTGTCCTTTTTGGGAGGGAGCTCTTCAGCACTTTATCTAATTCCTAGGATGGTGTTCTTCCAGAGGAATTCATGATATTGCTTTTCAGGTCTTCCTTTACTCAGGTCCTATCTGCATTCTACCTGTTGGAAATCCCTTGATATCCCATGTCATTATCAGAAGTAGCAGATAATAGGTTCCATAACTCAACTGATGCAGGTCTCCCAAAACGTCTGTATTTCAATGATAATTTCTGTAGGATTCTGGAGGGGGGTGTGCAGTTTGTCAAGTTAAAGAGAAAATTTTGATGGCTAAAAGAAAAATTAAACATCTGTCCTTATATTGTCATTGTACTAAATTTTTGTTCAATTTAATTCAACTTTCTAGAGCTCCTGTGCTTAGCTGTGTAGTGCCCCATAAAAAATGGTTCTTAGATTGAATTGGACAGAATCAGGTTTGTGACTGGATAAACTGGGCCATCTTAAGCTATAACTAATTTAATAGACAGAAGAATGGCTTTTCCCAAACTATCCCCTTAGAGGTTTGTTTTCCCATCCCCTCTTTTTGCTTTGTTTACTAACTTACCACTTGAGTTCATCTACTCCCCTGGGAAGTTAACCAACCAAAAGAAGATGAATGCTGTATGTGAAACCACCTATCGATAGAAAACAATCATTCTAACATTTATTGAATATTTAATATATACAGGGCACCAGCCTAAGTGTCTCATATACATTACCTCATTTACTTTTTTCTACACTCAATGGAATAGTTATTAACCTTTTTTTTTTTTGGCAAGAAAATGCATAGGCAGAGAGATTAACAGACTTGCCATAGGCCACACAATGAGATTTGAGTGTGTTTTTCCTATTCTGTTGTATTATTCCTAAGTTCCTTATTGGCCATTGCCCCTTCTAGAAAGAGTTGGGATTTTGTTTTTGGCCTGCTCATCACTTATTTTCCTCTTCAGTTTCTCAGAGAGAAACAACTGTAGGTGTAGGAGTTAGTGTGTACTGTTGGTCACCCGGTTAGCCATACATAGATAGCCACCGAAGGTAACTTTGTCCTTTCTATAGTTGTTCAAGCACTGTTCCCATCTGCAGAGGCTCTTTTAACCATTCGCCAACTCACAGACCATCAAATGATCATTTTATGCTGTAGAAAAAGTGCCAAAATGTGAAATCAAAAGAGAACACATAGTTAGAGTATGCTGAGGAACTAGTTCCCAAAGCAAAGTGGATCAAAGAAAGTTCCTAAAACCTGCTCGTAATTGTTTATTTGACAATAAACAATAAACGGTTGTTTATTTCCTTTGCACACGGATGGCACATTATCAATTACAAGAGGTCCCTTGCAATATTCATGAGGTTTAGCAATGGTCCACATTGTCTCCAGTTATTTTCACTGAAAGTCATGACTTTCCAGTGTAGTCACTGTGAGCATCGTGTGGTATGACTGTCACATTAGCTTGTGGATGAGACAGTAACTCACATTGAGATAGTGCATTCCAGTGCATTCTCCTAATTCTGAAAATTTCTCACCGTGCCATCAGCTCGTTATTCATATGAAAGGTCATCAGTATACGGCCTAGAACCAATAAATACCACATAAGTGTCCTCTAATAATTTCCCCAAATCATTTCACTTCTGACAGTTTGCTGGGCCACTCCCTAGCTGACAACTCATATGGAAAAATATAGGCACATGTGCGATTGTGTGGGGAAGAAGACAAACCAGAGAAGAAGGTACAAGAAGGAGAAACGAACCATCACTAATCGAGTACCTACCATGTGCTTAGTGCTTTCCATGTTATTTAGTGACCAAAATAACCTCTGAGTCATTTTCTTTTGCTTCCTTTTTCCAAATCCAGGAATGAAAAATCACAGAATTTGCATTATTTGCTGAAAGTAACACAGCCCAGCACAACATTATCTAACTCAGAGTGGCAGGATTGAGCAAAAAAAGGAAAAAAGACTCATGGACCTGGACAACAGCAGTGTGGCGGATGCTGGGGGAAGCAGGGTATAAGGGGACTAAATGGTATTGGGAAAAATATAATATAGATTAAATTTCTAAAAATTAACAAAAAATAAAATGAAATACTGAAAAAATAAAAAAATAAAGTTCCAAATTTTTCCACTTAAACCACAAACAGCCTCTATTTCATCATCTATAAATCTTTTCTCCTCAAAAGGAAACTTCATATATGAGCATTTATTATTAGCTTCATATATTCATATTATCTTCATATATGAGCATTTAATGTCTTGTATTCATGTTAATCATTTTGGATTTTAATTAAAAAGTATTTATTGGATTAGTTGACACTGACATGGATACATTTATAAACATAAAGGAACCATTTTTTGCATTTTTGTGTTTGCACAGTTAAGCAAAAATCAAACAGAAATGTGTCTCTTAACAAGTGCAATTTGTTTCACATCTTTTTTAAAAAGACTTTATTTATTTATTTTTAGATAGAGGGGAAGGGAGAGCAAAAGAGAGGGAGAGAAACATCAATGTGTGGTTGCCTCTTGTGCACCCCCTATTGGGGACCTGGCCCACAACCCAGGCATGTGCCCTGACTGGGCATCAAACCGGCAGCCCTTTAGTTCGCAGGCCAGCACTTCTGAGCCACACCAGCAAGGGCACATCTTTTTATAAGTGCTAACTTACTTAGACCCAAACTTGGGTGTTGAGGAATAAAGATTAGACTTAGGGCTAGAACAAAAATCAACCACACACAAATGAAAATACCCAAGGGGAAAGGAGCCATAAAGAGTGTAATAAAGGACAGAGAAAAGCTCAGATTATTTTTCTCTTCTATATCTGTGGCCAGAAGAAGAAAGGAATTCCAGGTTCATCCTGTTTTCTGGGGGGAAAAAAGTCCATAAGAGACTGAGATGAGCAGATGGCCATTCTTAAAACCCATATTAAACTTTTCAGAAGTTAGACTCTGTGTCTTCGTGGGAGGTTGTGAGGAGTCAGACCTCAAAGCTGATTAGTAGAAATGCTGCATACAAATATACTGGTACATTTGGGGCAACTTTAAAAGTAAAACAAATGTAACTGAGGAGAAATAGTTAAGCTATAAACTAAGATGAGATAAGTTTATAATATTTTGGTTTTTAATTAACATCTCATAGTTTTCTTTGTTTTTGTTTGCTGATGTTTACCTCCCAGAATCAGATTCCTTCCAGGAAATAATGGTTGTACATAGAATGAGATCCTAAACCAACAATTACAAAACCAATTTACAATGTAAGTAGAAAACAATATCAAATAGTCGATAATAAAACTTAACAATATCTGTTACCTCAAGAAGTCTTAAAACAGTCAAATGATAGCAGCAAATTTCATTAAGCACTTATAATGGGCCTGGCCCAGTGCAAAATGCTTTACACGTGTTGTGTTGCACTCCTACTGTGGACTAGTTAGCATTCCAGGATTAATGGAGAGAGAAAACTCTTCTCTTTAAGAGCAGGTCACTGAGTAAAGGCAGCTAGTACATCCTGGGTCAGGAGCACCTCTCTGTCAGTGAAGTAGCACAGTGTCAACACCGGCCATAGCAGCTGTTTGTACAGCCAGATTTTGATTGCCTTATTCAAAAAGATGGTACCACAGCCAGTCAGAGATAGCATGTGACAGAGAGCCAAACGGAATTTAGATTCTTAATTGAGGATTAGAGGCTCTGTTCATGTATTCATTCACATACATGAATGAAGTGATGAGGATAGGAAGATAAATATGACACAAGTCCTGTGCCCAGGAAGCTCCCAGGCTACTTAGTGGAATAGACAAACACTAGATCAGTAAGTCCCAAATAAAGTGTAGGCGAGAGAAGGTGAAGAAGTATCAGACAGCAGGAGGGTTTCACCCTGGCAGGGTATGTTAAGGGAGGACAGGAGTCGGTTGACAAGTTAGAAAAGGGAGAAAGTAATACTTCAGGCAAATGAAACAGCATTCACAAAGCATTTGGGCATGAACCAGGCTGGTGTATTTGGGATCTCTAAATAATTAGGGTGGAGAGGCAGCGTGGACTCATTGTAAGTGATTTATATGTATTTAACGAGCTGAGTTGATTCCTGTAGGAGACTGGGATTAGCATAAAACTAAGTGAAATAGAATTATTATCCAATTTGTATCCTAAGAAAGGAAATTCTGGTGAAAATGTGGATAGTGGATTGTACAAGGGCACGTGCAAAGTATTGTGATAATTGTTATAAGAATTAGTTTTACATTGAAAGAAATGTTTGCAACACTGTCTTTACATGAGTTATGTAATGAGACATGTTTACTTGCTCTAATACTGCTAAAATCTTAACTATATTATGTACATGTGTGTTTATGTATGTTTATGTGTGTGGGAGTGAACTTTTTGTAATAAGTCCTTTTTCAGGAATCTTTATTATTTTATTTTATTTTTATTTTAGGAATCTTTAAATCTATAATTTCTAGCATCATTGTCTTAAGCAACAATAAGACAACTGAAATTAATGAATATTTCTTCCACTTAATTTTTCAAACAAGGCATCTCAAGTTTAACTGTGACTAGAATATTTCTGGCTTCTGTATTACTGTTTAATAAAGTAGCTGTGTCATTGTCCAATAGGATGCATCTTTGAAGATGATGTTGCCTCACAGTCTGAGGGGCTGGATCTGGTATATTTTTCCCCCTGAAATTAGTGATGGGCTATACTGACTTATTCATCAACCTCTCTGTGCCCAGTGGCAACTTCGCCTGCCGACTTATTTGATACAAGAAATAAACCTGTGTCCTTAGAACTGAACTTTTTTTTTCTAAGTAAATTACACGAATTCAAAAGTGGTGGAAGTCAGGACCTTAGACTCAACAGCCGCATATTTTAGCCTACGGAACTGGTGGATCTAAGCCCCATCTCATAATTTTATATTAATATAATGCCTGACTCTTTAAAATGCCTAAGATCAAAATATTTGTATTGTTTTTGTATAAATGATCCCACAGATACTATGTGCAAAGGATGCTGCACTGAGCAGCGCAGCAGATCCTGCACCTGGAGATGGGAAGCCTTTAAGACAGGTATTCTACTGCCCAACCCCACTTTGTATAGTCAGAATGCTCTTTTTTTTTTTAGAACTTTCTAGATACATTTTAGAACTTTTATAGTCTTTACATTTGACTTTATGTGTAGGAGAATATGAAATAAAACAGGAAATCGAGTTTTATAGCAGGGTACTTCAAATTATGGTACATAAACCATCTACCTCAATACCATCAGCTTTCTCATCTATAAAATAGAGACATTAAGAGTATCTACTGTGTACATCTCATAGGGATGCTTTGAAGATCAAATGAGATAATACATGCAAGAACAGTCTCTGTGTAAAAAGCTTTATGTAGCCAAGTTCATTGTTTTACAATGGAAGGACATCATAGGGCAAAATAGTATGTCTACTTCTCCAAACAGAAAAATGTCTTGGTTAAGGGGTTGGGGATGGCTAGATAATACATGTTAACATGTTTACAGTAGAGAACTCCCAACAGCATCACCAAGCATTTCTCCTTTACATTTGAAGGTGAGGTAAAAATGATACACCCCTTGCCTCAATGCCACCTACTTATACTGGGAATATACCCAGTGGGGGTTGGTGTGGGGGGACATATGGCCTTTGCCCTCCAAAGCTTTATGAGCACAGAAAAGACACTTAAGCCCAAGGGTATAAGATCTGGGAAGGCAGAAGCATCCTATCTGTTCAGCCCGGCACTAGGCTGTGTATAAGAAGGGTTGAAACAGTTCCCTTCTAAGTGCCTACGTTAGGATCATGGGAGTGTTTTTATTAAACATGCAGAGTTCTAGGCCCAACTTCTATGCATTAAAACTGTCTGTGTGGCCTGGGGCAGTTACTGAACTCTTGTGTGTTTCACTATCTTCATCCAAAACACAAGAATAAGAATATTACTTGTTACAGGGCTGTCTGTGAATTATAAAAATTGCTTCTTCTTTGTCTTTTTCAAATTATTGTTATTTGTATAAATTTTTAATGAACTATTAAATTTATAAAAGGGATTTAACATCACTTATGTGGAGACTTTCCAATGTCATTATTTGCTTTCATACAACATTGGGACTGTTGGTTTTCTTTCTCTGTCCAGGATTTTATATTTTAAATCACAGGACCATTTTCAAAGCTGTGTTGAGGTGACTCACCGTCAAGTTGCAGTGTCCTCAGCACTAGCAGCCTCTCTGGGTGCCACACCTCAGATCTGTGCTGTATTTCTAACAAAGCCAGCCTCTGGGTAATCAAGATCAGGCTACGCAGTGTAACCTGTACGGGGCTAGAATGTATCCCTGAGAAGGAAGAGGTAATTTGACCTAATTTAGTTTGAGTCTCTCATGAGCTGAGATGAGATTACCTATTGAGTACAATTATAGAGGGTGATTTGGTGCGTCTGACCTACACGCAGCTTGAAACCAGAGTCAGATCATCTCACCTGTGAAATTTCCCCGAGGACTTCCAGATAATGATTTTAAATGTTAATTACTACATGTAGTCGATACTCTGATAAAATTTAGAGCATTTTGATTTATGATGGATATTAAGAAAGAGAAAGAATTGAACTCAGTAGATTTAAAGGATTTAACCATACTTAGGAGGCTTTGGCACAAAATGAAAACCACAAAGCCTTCCTTTTCAATAGTCATATTTATTTCAGATTAGAAACATGTTACCGCCAGTGATGCCACTGTAGAAATTGACCCAATTCTGTCCATATCTTCATTTTTTTTAATTTAAAAAATGTGTCTTCTTTAATTTGGCAGCAATTCTAGGGACGGCCAGAGGCAGGGCTGGCTCCTTATACAGTGTTCTGGGAGGTCCAATGCTGGGCTAAGTGCAATTTAAAAGAGCCAGTCTGAATAGCTCTTCCCGGATCTATTCAGCTGAAAGCACATCAGAGAGGATCCAGGGATAGAGACTGGGAGTCTCTAGCCTCAGATTCGCTCCACCCTAAAACCTTGCTCTTTAGGTCCTGTATTCAAATATTGGAGATTTGGCACAGTGTAGTGACATGAACCTGGGCATGAATGTCAAGCCAAATAGAGCAAATAAAAGCTCTGACCTTTAATTGTTCTGTAGATGTGGTGAATTATTTAACTTTTCTAAATTTCAGCTTCTTTAAAATGGAGATTATGGCACTAATTTCTCCTTATAAAGTTGTTACAAGTGCTAAATGATTTAAGTGCCTAGAACTGGATGAGTGTTCAATGTGTGCAGAGAAGACCTTTCTTTCAATAATACGATTCAGGATTCTGTGTTTGAATTTTGGTCTTGCCATTATGCATTTGTGGGCAATAACATTTTAACCTATAGGCCTTATTTTCCTCTTCTTCAAAATGAGATGGTGAAGCTACACATTAGAGTTTTCTGAACTGTTTTAAGGAAGTGACATAGTTCCAAAAAATGCCTCAGAGAGGTGACTGGGTTTCTCTTTCAAAAATATTTTAAAAACTGTAATACAAAATTGTGCATAGGTACGTGGGTTATACATCCATGCTTTACTATATTGATGAGCCCTAATAATATGTAAATGTTCTTTGAAATTCTATAACTGGCTTATCTAGTGTTCACTTCAAGTAATGGGAATCGTCATCAGGTTGCATTTGAAATAAAGCATTCATTACACTACTAAAACATCTGATAGCCACAAAGCTAATGATCTCTGAGGATCCTCCAACCTGTGATTCTAAATAAGTAGTTTCTTAAATTCAATAGAATAAAAACAAATACAAATGTTTCTTTGCGTTCTCTTGGTGTGTTGGATCTCTTGGTGTCTCGGGGGTGTTTGAAAGTCAGCATCCTCAAGCATCTCTCCCAGATGCAAAACAAATGCTCTATGGGATGGCTCGGGATGGCTGTTGAGCTACTTAGTCATGTAGAAGATACGTGAGATGGCAATTAATGCAGTGACACCTTCACAATTAGAAGGCTGAGATAAATAGAAATTGCAGATGTTCTTTCCTGCATTATTAAAAAGAATAATATCTTGGTAATGACAGCATTGTCACTGCTGTGTGGAAACTTCAGTTGAGCTTGGAAACAGGGTGGATTTTAAAGAATACTCTGGCTCAGGCTGCTGAGTAATTGGGATTATTGTTGTTTCCATAAACACATGAAGGACAAAGAGTACAAATTGCTATAAATTCTGTTTCAGAAGGTTTACATGCACTGAGACAGTTGCTTAACTAGTACACGAGAAAAAAAAGTCATCATTTTTTAGTAGATACTCTTTAAGAATGAAGTCAGTCCTTTTCTTAGGGACTATTTTCAAAAATCAAGCTGTGATTGAATCTCTATGAAAAACATATTTTACTTACAAACTCTTTTCTACATTTTTTGGTTTAAAAGCAAATGTTAAGGAATTTTCAGGCCAATTGATGGATCAGATTAGTTTATAGAATTAGCCTTTTAAGATTAATACAATTAATTTTTCCCATGAAGTATTTATTTAAGTATTTTATGGTTGCTAATCTTTGTACAATTTTGGAGGGTTGAAGAAAGGATATTAGTATACAAGTCAACATTTAATTATGACCTTGGATAAAGGTCATACAGATTATACAAATTATATAAGAATGACATCAATGGGCAAAGGACCTGAATAGATGCTTCTACAAAAAGGACATACAGATGGCCAATAGACATGTGAAAAATGCTCAACAGCACTAATTATCAAAGAGATGCACATTAAAACCACAGTGAGATATCACCTCATGCCTATCAGAATGGCTACCCTCAATAAATACATAAACAAATGCTGGCAAGGATGTGGCTGCTGGTGGGAATGCAGACTAGTGCAGCCACTGTGGAAAACAGCATGGAGTTTCCTCAAAATATTAAAAATGGAACTGCCTTTTGACCCAATGATTCCACTTCTGGGAATATATCCTAAGAATCCTAAAACACAATCAGAAAGAATATATACACATGTTTATATTTATAGTAGCATGTTTATAGTAGCATAATTTATGTTTACAGTAGCATTATTTATAACAGCCAAGATCTGGAAACAGCACCATGCTCATCAGTAGATCAGTGGATAAAAAGCTGTGGTACATTTACACAATGGAATGCTACATGGCCACTAAAAAGGAGGAAATCTTGCCTTTTGTGAGAGCATGGATGGACCTGGAGATTATTATACTATGTAAAATAAGCCAGTTAGAGAAAGTCAAATACCATATGATCTGACTTATATGTGGAATCTAATGAGGAAAATAAACTGATAAACAAAAAACAGAGGCATGGATACATGGAAGCTGTCAGAGGGGAAGGCAGAGGGGGAATTGTATGAAAGAAGATAAAAGGATTAGCCAAAGAACATGTAAGTAAAACCCATAGACACAGAGGACAGTTTGGTGACGGCCAGAGGGAAGGGGAGGCAGGGGCTGGGTGGAGGTAGGCAAATAGGGGGAGAAATGGGGACATCTGTAATAGTGTCAACAATGAAAATAAAGTTGAAAAATTGAATAAATAATATCTAAATTTTTACATTAAAAAGTATGTATTATTTTTTAATCAGAAAAACAAGAAAAAGCCCAAGTATTAACTATAACCACTACAAAAATACCAATTTAAATTTGGCTTTTTAAAACATTTTGAAGGCACATCATGTTCAAATTCAGAGGCCGCTTGCACTAAGCATTAGTTTTGCATGCAGTAGGAGCCAAGACTGTCGTGTTCCCTGCTGTGTGTGTCTGCCTTGCACAGACCTGACCCACGTGACCCATAAGGGCTTGTTGAAGGAGTGGGGAGGGTTGATGGAGCAGAACGGCCAAGGGTATGAACATGGGAAGCAGAGGAGCTCTGTGGAAATTCTCACTCCACCAATTTCAACTCTATGACTTTAAGCAGAAGGCTTAACTTTTCTGAGTTTAGATACCTTATTGGTAAAATGAAGGTAATAATGCTGATTTCAAAAGATTGCTGTGAGGACTAAGTATGATAACCACAGCAAAGCCGTTAGCAAATGCTTGAGAAGTAGTAAATGCCCAGCAAATGCTAGTTCTCGTTCTTCTCAGGTATTTGAGATAAGGAGCATCCCTTTCATGTCGTCTGATTTCAAAATACATTCTGCATTGTAAAATTATAAAAATGAACTAGTCACATTCTCCCAGGCCAAACACATAGAATTCTCTCCTTTCATTTTCAAAACTTTTCTGGATAATGCATACCTACTAATATAATAATATGGTAATAACGTGTACTTAACCACAGGATACTTTTAATTCCACAAACTTTCAGGATTTTTTAACCTCTGAGAATTATTTGAAACGCTTATGCATTCAAACCAGTAAATGTTTCCAAAGACATATTTAACACACTATATATTAAAATATATAAACAAACCTGCAAATCTAGAGTACAAGTATCATGAGGCTCAGAGCCAATGTGAGCATCTGACTTGAATCTGCACAGCCGTGGATCCAGTACCAGGTGTTCTCTGTCTCTGGATGCACAGCGGGCTCTGGAATGGGATGGGGGAAGAACTGGAGGACACGCATATTCTAGGAAAAAGACAAAGTAGAAGAATTGGCACTGCAAAAAACGCTAGAATACACTGCTTATCTCTCCCCAGGTTTTTCCGTGTTGGGCTTTACCAGAAAGTTTTCTCTGTGAGACATGTGAGATCACAATAGCTCCAGTTGTTGAGAAAATGTCCAACACTGCTGACTAGAGCAACTGTATCAGAAACACCAACTAGAGCTGAGTAAGCCAGGTATGGCTAAATGATAAAAATAACATGAGGTTAAAAACAAGTAACCTATGTGGGGTGGCCATCCATTTCAGTTTTCCCAGGATCATCCTGGGTTTAGCACTGAAAATCCCACATCCCGAGAGACCCCTCATTCCCAGGCAAACCAGGACAGTTGGTCATGGACCTCCACATGTTTCTGCCTAAACCTTCCTTTCAACATGGCCACAGATTATTGAATCTGTTTCTTCCCATTTCTACCGGCTTTTGGACTGATAATGTTACCGGAGACAGGGAGCTACGGGCCGTCTCCCTTACTGGCCAACAGGTCACAGGAGGTGGTTATTACACTGAGTGCACCAAAAGCTAGAAAGATGAATGGACAGGGCCCATGCTGCCACAGGCTGGCAAGGTAATTAAATAGAAAAAAAAAAAAAAAGATCTGCCCTCCCTAGCCCTATAAGAACCATGGGATTGAGCAGGAAACGAAGTCCTGCTCTGAGTCTCTGAAACAGGAGTCCACCATTCTCCCAGGTCATGGCACCTGAGTAGACCTCTTCCCTTTTGCACCAGCACCTGTTTTACGAGTTTGGCTTTTGCTGCAGCAGGCAGCCAAAACTGTGTTTGGGACAATACCTTCACACATACATCGGTAGGTTGGGGCAGATAAATACAGAATGCACATTGTGGTTGTGAATTTTGATAGCATAATGGAAGAAGGGATTTATTTGGAATTTTAGGAAAGTAGACTCCTACAGATTCAAAATACAGGTGTAAAAAGAGCTGATGTGGGCCAGATTTTCTACCCATTGGAAGCACACTGTATGAACACACTGGAGAACCAAAGATGGGCACTTTTGCATGTGTGTGGGTATGTGTGATACTTTACCTGAAATGCCTCTTTACATTATAGATACAAATGTGATATTTAAAGTGCCTTACTCCAAAAGCCTTATAGTATAATGTTCTAACCCTGAGCTCTGACCAAATTCTCTAACTAAACATGTTGCTTATTGCCACTTCAATGACTTAGTAGCAAAGCCTTTGTCTTTTTGAATGAAATCTTTGTACAGTATCTTGGCAAAGGAGATAGAATGAGCTCAGAGATGGGTCTTTGATCAAAACATCTGGAAAAATTGCAGAAACTTGTGAGTAAACAAACAAGGCTATTTTTCAGAGGTGGACTCAAAGAATTAATGAATAAGATTTCTCCATTGCACAGTGATTAGACCCCATCCTGTGAAGGGGTCAGGTGGATGCTGGCCTTGCTGGAAAAAAACTAGGCTCAATTTAGTTTCACACCCGTTTTCTTTTTACTGAGTTTGTTGGAGTGACACTGGTTGACAAAATTGTACGAGTTTCAGGTGCACAATTCTGCAATACATTATCTTTGTACTCTATTGTGTGTCCACCACCCCCAGTCAAGTCTCCATCCATCACTGTATATCCCTCCTACATCCTCCTCCACTGCCCTCCAATCCCCACTCCTAATGCAATCACCGCATGGTTGTTCATGTCCATGGGTTTTCGCTCTCTCTCTCTTTTTCTTTGCTTAATTTTTCTATCCTCTTCACCCAGCCCTGCCCTCACAGCTGTCAGCCTGTTTTCTATCTGTAAGTATGTCTTAATTTTGCTTGGTAGTTCAGTTTGCTCATTAGATTCCACATATGATAGTGAAACCATATGGTACCTGTCTTTCTCTGGCTGGTTTTTTTCACTTAGCATAATGCTCTCCAAGTCCATCCATGCTGTCACAAATGGTAAGATTTTCCTTTTTTTTTTAATGTCTGAGTAGTATTCCATCGTGTAAATGTACCACAGCTTTTTTAGCCACTCATCTACTGATGAGCACTTATACTCTTTCCAGCTCTTGGCTATTGTAAATAATGCCACAATGAACACAGGGATGCATATATTCTTTTAATTATTCCCAAAAGTGGAATTGCTGGGTCATAAGGCAGATCCATTTCTATTTTTTTTTTTTGAGGAAACTCCATACTGCTTTCCCCAGTGGCTGCACCAATCTTCATTCCCACCAACAGTGCAAGAGGGTTCCCTGTGTCCCCACATCCTAGCCAACATTTGTTGTTTGTTAATGTATTGAAGGTAGCAATTCTGACAGGTGTGAGGTGATATCTCACTGTGGTTTTAATTTCCATTTCTCTGACAATTAGTGACATTGAACATCTTGTTTTATTCTCATATGCTTGCAATTTTATTATATGAAATACCATTTAATAATGTTAATAGGCTTTCATTACTAGAAGTACATTTTAAAACTGTGATTTAATGTAGCACTGTGCTGTAAAAATTTGATGATAAAGTAGCCAAGAATTATTCAGTCAACCAATTACACCTAGATTACGTGCAGTATAAAGCTCCAAATAGCACGCAATGCATACCAATCATTTCAGTAAGCTTACTACAACTGTAAAATACTAGTGATTTTGGTGGGAATGTTACTCACTTTCACATGTTGGGGCCCTCTTAAAGAATATACAAACATATGTATATCAAGCTCTCTTAATGGTGTTGTCTTTCTGAATGAGGAAGACTAAAAAAAGATGACAAGGTTTGGGACTTTTCTGACTCAGTGGTGTAAAACTCTCCTTGAGAGAAAAAATGTGAACTACCATGTAATATTCATTTTGCACTTTCCAAAATGTTAGAAAATCTGTGCAAACTGCTAGAAGCACAAAGTGTAACAAGAGACAAGCAAAAGATCACACACGAAATAGACTGAGATACTCATTCACTTATTTACCCATCTAAAAGCATTTATAAAGCATCTGTTAAATACGTGGTACAAGACACTAGGATGATCAGTGAACACTTTCGCCCTAAACAACTTGTGTTATAGTAGAGGGGGTGATTTTTTTTCTTGATAATACAGGATGGGCCAAAAGTAGTTTTAAACTTGTTCATATGGAAAATAATACAATATTTGATTAATAATATAAGAATAAACTCTGTGTTTTGAATACTCACAACTGTAAACCTAATTTTGCCCCACCTTGTAAATAATTAAAAAGACATGTTAGTTACTATGAGAGTTGAGATTTTGAAAAGATTGTTCCTTCTTTCCTTCCTTCCTTTTTCCTGTTCAGGGTTTCAGGGAAGATTTACTAGAAAGTGTTTCAGTTTTGTGATGGTAAGATGCCATGTATATACCATATGTATATCCAGTAAAAAAGCTATACAATGAAAATAACTCAAGTTTCTTTCCCTGGAAGCACCCCTTTTTCCAATTTTCTCTGTATCTCTTCAGATATTCAGCTTATGAGCAAACATTACTACATATTCTCTTTTACTTTTTAAATAATAGAAGCATCATATATATCCCGTTCTGCCCTTGTTTCTCTTTAAAATAATTTTTAAATTGGTGTTCAAGTACAGTTATCTCCATTTCCCCCTCAAACCACCCCCCTGCCCCACCCTTCCCCTCCCCCTACCCTCCATCCAGCCCACTTTGGCTTTGTGCAGGGGTGCTTTATATGTGCTCCTTGATGGCCTTTCGCTTATTTTCTCCTATTATCTCTCTCTCCCCTCCCCTCTGGCTACTGTCAGTTTGTTCTTTATTTCAATGTATCTGGTTCTATTTTGCTTGCTTGTTCATTTTGTTGATTTTATACTTAATGTATTTTAAAACTTTAAGAATATTTAATTAATCTAATTTTAGTACAAGAAAATTAGTCTTTTGCCATATGTTCTGCAAATATTTACCCAGTTAATCATCTGTCTTTTTACTGTATTTAGGTATTTTTACTATGCTGAATTTTAAATAAGTTACTTGGTTATAATTAACAAATTGTTAATGACTTTGGTAATTTTTGTAAAGTTTTCTCTAACAGGGATAAAATTTAAATCTCCTCTGTGCTCCTTAAGTGCTTTTATGTTTCAGTTTTTTTTTTCAGTTCAACCTTTTCTGTACCTAGAATTCATTTTGGTGTAAGACTTCAATTTAATCGAATGGTTAGCCACTGAACCCAACAGCAATTTTGGAATAAAGAATATCTCTTTTCCCCACTGATATGAAGCGCCAAGAATGGTAGCTTTGAAATTCTCAGAGAAGGGAAGGACAAAACTTGAGGCAGAGGGGATAATGTGAGTCAAGAAAGTGTGTAATAGCTTTCTGATCCTTCAAGCTAACTTCTTTGCTCTATTTTAACATTTTCAGAGAAATCTCCTCTGAAAATAGCAACCGCTCTCACCACCCCTTCTATCGTCGCACTAACTCACGCCTCACTATCTACCAGATGTGGTATAAACATTTTATAGGCATTATCACATTCAGTGCTCACATCAGCTACGTGATGTGACTGTCTTCCTTTACAAGGTGAGGAACCCGAAGGAGTGAAAGACTAAGTAACTTTCCTGATACCACACATCCCGTAGATGGTGCAGCATGAGCCTGAACTAATTAGCTTGATACCAGATTCTGTGCTCTTAATCCCCAGGGTATACCACATTTCCACAGCCTCACTTGAACAGAGTCCAAGCTTTCCCTGAGAGCATTTGCGTCTAAATTCTCAGAATATATTCTCCTAAGTGATGATTGCTCATTTCCCTTGGCACCTGGAGGAAGCTGGAATTCAAAACTAGAGGCTGAGAGATGGCCTTGGAGACTGTTGCGTGAGTACAGGGGACAATGTTAAATGTCTGAACTATACTGGAGTAATTAAAATGGAAAGGAGAGGACATGTCTCTGAAATATGAAGAGAATAAAATACTTCAGATTTAATGGTTGAGTAGGTGCTAAGAGAGTAGGGAGAAAAAGATGTGTCAAGGATGACACATTTTTTAACATGGTTTGGTGACTAGATGGATGGTTGCCATCAGTTCAGAAAGAACTTAGAAGAATAAGTTGGATTTTAAGTTGAGAAAATGAAGGTGAGTTTACCTTTGATTGGGAATAAGAAGCAATCGTTTTATAACCAGTTTTATGTGACTATGAAACCTAAAGTACAGATTAAGACTGGGGATTTAGCTGTGGCCAGGTAGCACAGTTCATTAGAGCATTGTTCCATATACAAAATTCATTGGTTGAATCTCCAGTAAACGCACATACAAGAATCAAAGGAACATGTATAAAGGGCACATGGACAAAGCCAAAGGGGGGCAAGATTGAGGGTGGGTGGGGCAAGGGAGAGTGGGGGGGGATGGAGACAACTGTACTGGAACAACAATAAAAAAATTAAATTAAAAAAGAGTCAACCAATGAATGCATAAATAAGTAGAACAAATCAGTGTTTCTCACTTCCTCCTTTTCCAAAATTAATAAATAAAAAAAGAAGACCAGGGATTTAAGTTTGGAAAATCATTAGTGAATAGGTGAAAGTTGAAAATTTAGAAGTGAATAAGAAAAAAATGAAATGGGAGAAGAGCTATGGGTCAAAGACAAAACCTTGGTGAACACTGTCATTCAAAACATAAGTGGCTCATTTTAAAATAGAGAAAAGAAAATAGGAAAAATAGGCAACTCTAGTGCCAAAAAGTAAAAAAACCAATAGAATGAGGTGTCACCAAATTCAATATATCACTGGAAAATATCCTTTAGTTTGCAATAATAAGGTCATTGGTGACTTCAGTAAGAATACTTTCAATAGAGTGGAGTGAAATATACATTATAGGTGGTTGAACTATTTATGAGAAATAATGTTGAGAAGACAGTACAAATTATTCTTTTAAGAAGTCTGAGAGACGATTGAACTGTAAATCAAATGAAATATGAGCTCTGGAACTTTTTTTAGGGTAGGAGAGCCTGAAGTACAGTATATTTATTACTGAAATAAAAGAAACTAACGTAGCGATGCATGAAAGGGAGACTCTCTAACCACAGAAGACAAAAGAGAAAGGCCTTAAAGATGTAGGTGCTGTGGTAGGTTGGCTTCATCTTTTAAGACTGAAGAAAATTATGTATTTATAGGTGCAAGGTAGATAAATTTGTATGTAGATTAGTAACTTGAGGAATATTTGAGGAATGTATCACTAATAGCCTTGATTTTTAAATGTAATATAAAATGTAATATACATTTATTAATATAGTGTAATAGATTCATCTGACAATGATAGAGCTGGCATGGTGTCAGATGCTTTAGAAGAGCAGTAAAAATTTGATTTGCTCTTGCTTGGGAAGAGCGAAAAAATATTGTGGTGATATATTTCTGATTAAGAATATATAAAATCATTTATTGGCAGTTCTGAGTACCCAGCTGAAAACAGACACGTAATTTTTTGTGATGCCAATTTACATTGTTGTCTATTCTTGGTATAGTAGAGAAGCTGGTTTTGGTAACACTGATTTTGTGTTGTTTTGGAAGGAAAGGTAGTGTATCTACAAGATAATACATGAGATGATCAACATTTTTCTTCAGGTTGCATAAGGGGAAAAAAAGAGCAATGGGGCAAATAAACTGAAAGGAAATAACAATATCGTGGACTTTGGTATCTCCATGAGGTGGAAGAGAGACAGCCAGAGTGCAGGATGCGGGCGACAGGCAGACAGTGGGGTGTGGTAATTCACAGAGCTGACGGGGGGGGGGGGGGGGGTCAGAGACTGGCAACAGGTGTAGATGAATCTCAATAAAGTACAGCTGAAAGCCACATGAAGAAAAAAGGCTTAGGGATTTGGAGCCTTGTTTAAATAATGGCTTATTAAAAGAAAATGTGAAGTCTCCTAGATTAGTATAGTCACGGAGGCACATTTGTCGGTACAGTGACACTGACAGAGAGGTCAAGAAGGAGAATGTAGCTCGATGGCATGAGCATAGGAGGAGGACGAACAGTTTTATGGGTAGATGAACAAGTAATCAAATGACAAGGGGCTAATGCTCAAGATGAACTTTTTAATGAAATCAGCATTTGAAAAAATTATTTGTATGTAGATATAGATACAGATACATGAAGTGATAACTATTCCAATTTAAACAATCGTAATCAGACTCATAGTTTTTCTATATCTACTTGGTAGTTCAGTGACCCTAATAACATATCCTCCCCCATTAAGACAAGGTTTTAAAATATATTTTTACTCCTTTCTTGTTACTCATCATCAGATTATCATTAATTAATTTTTGTTGCATTGTCACTTTATTGCTCAATGTGGTCTGATGGTTTTAAAGCATGAGTAAATCCATAAGACTGTGAGCTGATTACAAAAACATTGCAGTCCAGAAAGGATTGGCACAAAATACTCGAAGCAATAATAAGCATAGGTGTGCCCAGGCTGGGCGGCTCCATTGGTTTGATTGTTATATTGTACACCAAAAAGTTGTGGGTTTGATTTCCAGTCAGGGCATACTAGGTTGTGGGTTTGATCTTTGGTCGGGGTGCATACAGGAGGCATCCAATTGATGTTTCTCTCTCACATTGACATCTCTCTCTCTCTCTGTTTCTCAATCTCTCCAAAATCCATTAAAAGAAACATAATCTCTGGTGCAAGTTTTTGAAAATAATTAAATTTTTTTAAAGAAAACAAAGACAACCAAGACTACTTGACCCAGCAAAGTTATCATTTAAATTTAACAGACATAAGAGCTTCACAGGCAGAAAAAATTCAAAGAGCTCATCACAGCTAAACCTAAGTATTACCTGAAATGTTAAAGAGACTTCTTTAAGAAGTAGAAACAAGAAAGAAAACATAAATATAAGTGATAAAATGGCAATAGTTACATACCTACCAATAATTATTTCAAATGTAAATGTTTAAATGACCCAATCAAAAGACCTAGGGTAGCTGAATGGACTAAAAACAAGAACCATACATATGTTGTCTATAAGAGAACAGCTTTGTATACAAAGACACACTTAGTCTGAAAGTAAAAGGATGGAAAAATATGTCTTGCAAATGAAAATTTATAAAAAGCTGGGGTAGCAATATTTATATGAGACAAAAAAAAAAAACCCACATGATAATTAGCCAAGGGGAAGGGGGTTAGGGTTATGGGGAGGAGATAGAAGAGGGCAGAGGGGCAATAAATGGTGATGGAAAGAGACTTGACTTAGAGTGATGAACACACAGTATTATATACAGATGATGTATTATAGAATTCTTTGCCTGAAGCCTATATAATTTCATTAACCAATATCACCCCAGTGAATTCAATAAAAAAACAACCAAAACAAAACTTAAAAAGCCTCTAAGAGACAAAGAAGAATATTACATGGTGATAAAAAGATCAATCAAACAATGTTTACCCTTATAAGCATTTATGTACCCAACAGAGGAGCGTAGAAATATAAAAGGCAAATTTTGATGGACATTAAAGGGGAGATCAACAGTAGGACAGTTACTGCAGGGCATTTTAATATCCCATGACAAAAAGCCAACAAGAAAACAGTGCCCTTAAATGGCACACTAAATAATTTTAATCAACATTTTCAGAGCATTTCACCTCAAAACAGCAAAATATACATTCTTTTCAAGTTCATATGGAGTATTTTCTAAGGTAGACCACATATTAGTACACATATTCTCAATAAATTCAAGAAGATTAAAATCATATTAAATATACACTCCAAATAAAATGATATGAAACTAGAAATGGATTACAAGAAAAAACTGAAAAACACAAACATCTAGATGCTACATAACATGTTACTAAACAATCAATGGGTTTACAATGAGATCAAGTCAAAAATCAAAAGACACCTTGAAACAAATGGAAATGAAAACACAACAACCCAAAGTCTCTGGGACACAGTGAAGGCAGTCTAAGGAGAAAATTTATAGCAATACAGGCCTACATTGAAAACAAAGAAAAATCACAAATAAACAAACTTTAGACCTAAAAAACTAGTAGAAATAAAACAACAAACAGAGGCCAAAGTAAGTAAAGAAAGGAAATAGTAAAGATCAGAGTGGAAACAAACAAGATAAAGTCTAAAAAAATTAAAGATTGATGAAATTAAAAGCTGCTTCTTTAAAAACATACAAAAAGATCGATAAACCTCTAACCAGACTCAATGAGAGAGAGAGCATCCAAATAAATAAAATCAGAAACAAAAAAAGAGAAATGACAAATGACACAACAGAAATACAAAACATTATCAGAAAATACTACAAAAAATTATATGCCAGTTATTGGACAATCTGAAAGAAATGGATACATTTCTTGAAACGTACAATTTTCCAAGAATGAATAAGAAAAAACAGAAAATCTGAACAGACAGATTACAACCAGCAAAATCGAAGTAAAAATCAAAAAATATTCAACAAACGAAAGTTTGGTTGCACAGGCGAATTTTACCAAATATTGATAAAAGAACTAACATCTATCCTTCTCAAACTATTTCAAAAAAATTCAAGAGAAAGGAAAACTCTCAAGTTCATTATACAAGGCCAACATTATCCTTATTGTAATACCAGTTGAAGACACTAAAAAGAAAAAAATTAGAGGCCAGTACCCTGATGAAAATAGATGCTAATGTCCTCAACAAAATATTAGCAAACCAAATTCAGCAATACATTAAAAAGGTTATAAAGTGGAATTTGTTTGTGGGATGCAAGCTTGGTTTAGTATCTCCAAGTCAATTAACATGACATACCACAGAAACAAAATGAAGAATAAAAATCACATAATCTTATCAACAGAGAGAGAAAAAGCATTTGACAAAACCTGATGTTAACTTACAATAAAAAAATCACAAAAAACTGGTTGTGGAGGGAACATAGCCGAATACAATACAGGGCATATGTGACAACCCCCCAGCTAACATCATACTCAACAGAAGTCAACTGTTTCTCTTAAGACCAGGAACAAGACAGGGATGTCCACTTTCAGAACTCTCATTCAACACAATACTGGGAGCCCTACGCACAGCAACCACAGAAGAAAAAAAAAAGGCATCCAAATTGGAAATGAATAGGTAAAACTATCATTTTTGGAGGATGACACGATACTTACTGTAAGAGTGGGGCAAAAGTAGGTTTATAGTAGGTTTATATATAGGTTTATATATAGGTATATAGTTTATATAGTTAATATAGGCAAAACAGATTTTATTCTTGTATTATTATTTATTGATTATTTCATTATTTTCTACATGAACAACTTTAAACCTAGTTCTTCCCTACCCTCTGAATAGAGAACTTTAAAGATTCCACTAAAAAGCCACTAGAAGTGATAAATGAATTCAGCAAAGTAGCAGGGTGCAAAATAAATATTTAGAAATTGGCTGCATTTTTATACAGCAATAATAATCTATCAGAAAGAGAAATTAGGAAAACCATCCCACTGACAAATACATCAAAAACAATACCAATGAATAAATTTAACCAAGAAGCTAAATGACCGGTCCTCAGAAAATATAAGACTTTGAAGGAAGAAACTGAAGAAGATACAAATGAAAGCATTCATTTACAATGCTCATGGATAAGAAGACTGAACAGCATTAAAATGTCTGTACTACCCAAAGCAACCTATAAGTTCAATGCAGTTCCTATTAAAATACCATGGATGGATTTCACGGAATTAGAACAAATAATCCAAAAATTTATACAAAACTACAAATGACCCCCAAATAGCCACAGAGCTATAGCAATCTTATGAGAGAAAAGCAAAACTGGAGGAATCACGCTACCTAATATCAAACTATACTACAAAGCTATAGTAACTAAATCAGTGTGCTACTAGTGTAAATGAAACAAAATAGAGAATACCAAAATAGACTCATGAATATATGCTCAATTAATATATAACAAAAGAAGCAAGAACATACAATGGGGTAAAGGCAGTCTGTCAAAAAACTGTATTGAGAAAATTAAACAGATACATGCAAAAAAATGAAACTATACCACCTTTTTAAACCACACATAATAATAAACTCAGAATGGATTACCAATTTAAACATAAAAGTTGTAACCATCAAACAGCTGGAAGAAAACTTTGGCAGTAAATTATTGACCTATCTCTTAGTAATATTTTTTATATGTCTCCAGGGAAGGAAAATGAAACAGAGAATAACAAATGGGACTACAGCAAACTAAAATGTTTTTGTACAGTAAAGAAAACCATCAACAAGATGAAAAGACAACCTCATGAATAGGAGAAAATATTTCCAAATGATACATCTATGATAAGGAGTTAATATCCAAAATTTATGAAGAACTTATACAACTCAACATAAAAAAATCCCAATTAAAAAATGGGCTAAGGACCTGAATAAGCACTTCTCCAGAGGACATGCAGAAGGCCAACAGGTACATGAAAAGATGCTCAACATCACTAATTGTCTAACCACAATGACATATCACCTCACACCTGTCAGAATGGCTACATCCATAAATGAACAAACTATAATTGTTGGTGAGTGTACTGCAGTGGGAATGAAGATAGGTACAGCCACTATGTAAAACGGTATAGTGTTCCCCAAAAATTAAAAATGAAGCTGTCTTATGATCTAGCAATTCCACCTCTGGGTATATATCTACAGAAACCAGAAACATTAATTCAAACGTATATGTGCACCCCCTATGTTTATTTCAGTATTATTTACAATAGCCAAGATATGAAAACAACCCACTTATGCATCAATAGACTAAGGAATAAAACTGTCATGGTACACATATATAATGGAACATTCCCCAGGTATAAACAAATTATGTACTCTTACCATTTGTGACAGCATGGATGGGACTGGAGAGTATTATGCTAAATGAACTATGTCAGTCAGAGAAAGACAAATACCATGTAATGTTATTTATATGTGAAAATGAACAAACAAACAAAATAGAGAACTCAGACACAGAGAACTGCTGATGGTTGTCAGAGCGGAGAGGCATTGGAGGATTAGGTAAAAAGCAGGGAAGGATGAAGAAGTACAAATCGGCAGTTACAGCATAGTCACTGGGATGCAAAGCACAGAGTAAGGAATATAGCCAAATATATTCCTTTTATGTCTATGAATGGGGCCAGGTTGGCACTTAAAATATCAAGGTAATGACTTTGCAGAGTAAATGATTGTCTAACCACTATATTGTACACCCAAAACTAAAACAAAATAATACTAAACAAACAAACAAAAATCCATAGGATACTATTAGGCAGAAGTAAGAAAAAGTAAAATAAACTGTGCTCTGGACAATAAAAATATTTACCCCAAACTTAAACACTTTCTTCCCATTTTATCCATGTTTACTATTTCTTCAGATATATTTTGCCAGCAGAGAATTATTTGGTAACAATGATTAAGCAAATATTCATGAAAACTGCCTGAGACAGAGAGCAGTCTTCTATTTCCAAACATATAATTTTGCAGAAAGGATTTTACACAGTCCCATGGCAACCCTTCCTAGAGAATATCACCACCCCAACCTACGGTGTTCTTCCTTATGTCTATCATAATCTCTCTGGTTATAATTTAATCCGCCCCTTCTTCAGTCCAGCAGAAAGAAAAGGAACTGGCAACCTTTTTCTTTGTAATCACCTTTCACATTATTATAGATGGTCAGTCACCAACTCTTAGCTTTTCTGGTGTATTCCTACTAAATGCTATTCTTGCTAAATGTTAAAATGTAGCAATGTTTTGCTGATGCTAATGAGTGTAGCCAACTGCAAAGAAAAAAAATGGAGTTAGTCAATTTGAGCAATGACTAAGCCTCCCCTTTGTGGAGACAGACTTTTGGATGTGACTACTTGTCTTCTGCAGTTGCTGCAAGTAGATAAAACTGTCTTGCAACAACCATGTCTCCTTACTAGAGCACCCCAAGGGGTGAGCCCCTTGGGTTGGGTACAAAGATGAGAAAGTCAGAGAGCAGGATTATCATCTGTCATTTCAACAGCTCTTGGGAAAAGAAAGATGTAATCCTGGAGAGAGAGAAAGACATTAGGGTGAGCGAAATTATTTTAGGGTGAAAAATTGGGTCAGAGTTTAAGGAAAAGAACAGGTAGGAAATGAGAAGTGAAGGAGAGAAAGTGAGAGAGTAAGTAACAGGGTAAATGAGCTCCTAAAAGTGACAAAAGGGAGTGGGATGAGGTGCAAAGGGGGAATTTAATTTGCCTGGACTTCTTTTAACAAGCGAAATTCTGCTGTGTTGCTTCGAATGCATAATAATATTTAGTTTCTTATTTTATCCTCTGATCTGATAAGCAATTTTTTTATCTTGTGAATTTTTGGCAATGTTTAAGGATAACAACAACTTATTTTTTCTTCTTGAAGTGATTATTTACTATACATTACGATAATATCTCTTAGGTAATATCTGGACTAGACACACACTCTTTTTCTTGAATCCTTTAGCTGGCTTAGGCTTTCATTCACTTTTAATTCTATTTATAAGTTTTGGACTGTTCGATATTTAAATCATTGAATTGTTTTAATTGAATTAGCACTTAGTTTTAAAATGCGAGTGGTTCTAGTTAGTTTACAACTGTATTTTTTTCTTTCTGAGCATTTACAGTTGATGGCATGAGCTGCCTTTATCTTCCGTATATTTGCAACCCGTGACCTTTTTTATTAAAACAATCAAGTGTTCCATAAACCTGCCAAAATAATTGGGAGCAATCGCAGATTTTCCCAATTTGTAGTCCCCTCTCTGCCCCCAAATGCAACCTGATATGTGAACAATAGCTTTTGGTGGCCTTTTCCCTGAGGAGTTCTCTTTAATGGGTGATATCAAAGCAAATGATACAATTTGGAGTAAACGGAAAACAAATCGATTTTCTTAAGCTGGGTTGTAATTAGTGAAATGGGACATGTTATTGTTTCTCATTGTAAGTTCAAGGAGAAAGGAACCGAAACACTGAAGAATATCGCAGGCATAGACTGTAACTCAGATTCTCTGGCTTCTCTAGAAACGTGGGATGGCATGCCCCTTAATTTTTTTTTCACAAAAGGTATTATAAAAGAAAAATAAATTGTGAGATGTTAAATGTTACCCAAGAACATAGTAGCATATGCACCACAAAGCTGCTAAAGACTCAAGCACTAGGCTTATAGTGTTTCTTTGCAGCACAGTTGCTTATCAATGAAGCGTGTATGTAGTCTAATTAACATAATTGGTACTACTATAATTATGCTATCATTTTGTTTACTTTAGCACATTCTGTCGAGGTATATGGGTAGCAAGATGTGCTATTGAAATATTGCCCCCTTGCTGCAGGAGGTTGTTTAATCACCCTGTTTATTCTACCTCCCTTATGTTGCTGCCCTGCTATCATTCAAAGGTGAGGAAAGTGATAAGTGTTTGTAGCCAGGGAAGTAGAAGAAAAAACATAAAATTAATAAGGATCTTGCAGCCACCAAGCTCCAAGACTGGGCAGTTTTGCAAAAGCACAATAGGGAAAATAATACTCCTCAGTTCAGAGCATTCAATCTAATAAAATGATGAAGGAAATTGATTTCAAACAATATGGTTTGATGCTGTTTTAAGCAATTGAAATAAGTTATATTTCATTTTCAAAAACTGAAACTTAACCCATAAAGCCTGGCGTGGGGGTGGGGGGCTGGGAGGGGAGGGTGGTTCTAAAAATCCATTAAGGGGTACCAAAATATTTTATTTGCTTTGACCTTTTCAGTGAGGCCGCAGTGAGGATGGGAAATGATACTTGCTATTCAGCATTCTTGCTCCTAGCTCTTCATTTTAGAGACACTAAGGATTATTTTTCCTGAGGTCTCAACAGAACCTGCAGGAGATAACACCTTCACAGGCCATCGGGACCTTTTATGATCACGGCTGTCCAACATCTTCGAATGGAGGCGGGGAGCAGACGGCTGTTCTGTGTCCCGGAAGAGGTTACGCAGGTGTTTCAGGCCTTTGAAGTTTTCTTTTTGCTCATGTTGTTCCCAAAGAGAAGGTGTGGGCTAAGTGTTCCCAATGGTTCTTACTGGAGGCGTCAAGCCAAGGCAAGCAGATGTTGGTGTCACATTCACAGCCAATGAGTGTAATATCTGGTTTTTCATAACTACTCTTCTAAAGAGCATAAACAGAACAGAGTATAAAGATCAATAAAACAGGGGGAGACATGCTCTGTGCCCTCTCATCCCACTGAGCTCTCCAAATGACTCCCTTTTTTTCTGTCTACATTTCCGGAGCTCCCGGTTAGACACCAAAAGCTGCTAATGTGTACACGCCTCCTTAAAGGGACGTCGCACTCTTAGCTCAGGTTCAAGATGTGGATCTCAATGTCTATTAGATGTTTTTATTTACTGGTTGTCATTTAAAATAGCTTTTAGGGTTTTCTTATTGCATTCTGATTTCATTTCATTTGGAAGTCTTTTAAAGCAGGCAACATATGTCCGCGTATTCCTGAGGCAGAGATGGCAGCAATAATCAGGGCTGTGAATGTTTTGTGAATGTTCCCCACAAAACCAGTCAACTGCATGAATGTGCTGAACACTATTTCATGTTGATCATAAATAACAAATAAAACAGGAACATTTTAATGGGGCAGCGAGGGAAATGAATGCTGTTAGTGGTCCTGCTCAAGATCCCCCGTTTTCGGCCAGAATACCACCCCTCCCCCGGCTTCTGTGAATGTTGGTGGTTCGTGGATTATAGTTTTCTTTTTCTCCAGAGAATTCCCCTAAATTGGTCTAAAGAGGCACACTCTCCCCGAAGGCTACGCAGATGCACACACACATGCATACCAGGATAGCCCGGTGCCAATGACGGACTGACGTGGGATTACGTACGGCCAGCCCCCTTGACTTGTGGAGCAATTCCTGTCCCAGAGCTCCCAAGGGATCAGCTGAAGCTGGACCCCAGCTGGGACCACGTTCTCGCACAAATATTTCCTCTGTTCTTTCATGCCTCCCTCACTGTCTCTCTCTCTTAACAGCACTCTTTTATGCACTGAAATTCCTGCTCTGCTTCTTGGGAATTTAACCTAGAAAGTGAGGACATCTAAATAATTTATACCATTAGCATTACGGTTATAAATTAATGAAAATATGGCTTGTACTTTGAAGAGAAGGCAGAGGTGCTAAAGAGCAATAAATTCTCAGAGCTTAGGATGTTATGTGGCACTGAGTAGCAATTTTATTACTTTTAAAAATAATAAACAAAAAGGAGTCAAATATTATCATGGGTATTTTGAGAGGCCCTGCAGAAGGGATTGGGTTCAAATCTGGTGCCTCCATTCTCTGGTGCTGTGACCTTGGACAACTTTTCTTGTCCATAAAATGTAGACAATAAGAATATTTCTTCCTAGTGGTATTATAAGTATTGAATAAGTTAATAAATGTAAACTTCAGGACACTATGTAATACAAAATACTCGAAGACAGTTAGTGTTTGTTAACACCATACATATCTGCAGAATCTACGTGGTCTTTATCAACAACCACTGTAAGCAGCGGGTGGGGCCACTCCAACAATTCTAAAATGCAAAGAAATCCTCCGCTCTGAATCTAGGAAAGCTCAGTGAGGTTGGTTACAATGGGTTCAGGAAGGCATTCCAGGTTTCATAGGGCACAGCAGAATTTTATTTATTCACTCAACAAATATTACACCAGGAACTGTTCTGGAAACAACATATAATAGGGCAATGACCAGGTTCCTGCATTCATGGAGCTTATAATCTAACAGTGGACAAAATAATAATCCAGTGAAAATAAGATTTCCTCAGACAGTGGTAAGAACTGTGAAATTAGACAGTAAAGATCTAGACTGACTTTTTCAATAGAACTCCCTGGATGATGGAAATGTTGCCTACTCACATTGCCCTGATAACTACTAGCCACATGTCACTACTGAGCACTTATAGCAGCGTGACAGAATAACTAAATTTCTAATGTTATTCAATTTAAAATAAAAATCAAATAGCCACATGTAAATTTGGATTTACAGAAAGTTAAGTGAGAATCCAGAAATAGACCCACCCATACATGAACACGAGAATTATGAAAAATAACACAACTAGGAAGACTCTGTAGAGTGTGGAATAGATTTTTTTTAAAATACATGCATGGTACTGGGTCATTTGGATACAAAATTAAAAAATACAAATTTTAACTTGGCATCTAACACTATATAAATAAATCCATTCTAGGAATCGCATATCTGAATATTAAAAGAAGAAGAATAGAAACTTCTAGAAGACAACATTGGAAGCTATCTTCGCACATTGGCATAAAGATTTCATAAACAGGACTTACAAGTCACTGGACATAAAGGAAAAGACTGATGAACTAGAATCAATTAAAATTAAGAAATTTTTTCATCAAGATATATTTATGAGACTTTTTAAAGCAGGCCACAGAGTATAAGAAGATATTGTCATACTTATATCTGACAAATTATTTGCATCCAGAATATATAAAGAACACCTACAGATCATAACAAAGAGGTGGAAAATTTAACAGAAAAAAAATGGACAAGTCTTCACAATACTTCACAAAAACAGATATGTAACTAGCCAATAAACACATGAAAGGATGTTCAATCTCACTCATAGTCAAGAAAATATAAATATAAAAGCAAAATTTCCATTGCACACTCATCAGAGGGCTAAAATTAAGACGAGGGAAGGGGGATGACACCCATGGTGCACGGGGATATGGAGCAATTGGGACTTTACATAAACTGGAAGGGAATGTCAATTAGTAGAATCAGTTTTGAAAACTATTTGCATACTCTCTTACCATAGAGAGAATAGCAATTCTATTCCTGAACATATACCAATAGAAATGTATGCAAATGTGCTCCCTAATATATGTACAGTAACCATCACAACAACATTATTCCTAACAGTTCAAAACAGAAAACAATGTTGAAGTCTTAGTCCCCAGTACTTCAGAATGTGACTGTACTGGCAACAGGGCCTTTCCAGAGGCAATTACGGTAAAATGAGGTGGTATGGTTTGACCCTAATCCAGTAGGACTGGTGTCCTTAATAGAAGATATTAAGACACAGATAGACACAGAAATGACCACTTAAAGATACAGGAGAATGATGATTATCTACAAGGCAAAGACAGAGACCTCAGAAGAAATCGATCCTGGTGACAGCTTGTTCTCAAACTTCTAGCTACTGGAACTGTGAGGAAGTACATTTTTGTTGTACCACCTAGTCTGCAATGCTTTGCTATGACAGCCCAAAGAAATCAGTACAACTGTTTTGGTCATATTGCCTTCCCATGTGCCTTACCAAATCTCTGTTAAGTTACTTTCTCTGTTCTGCTTTGGCTTCCTGTTGTTGGGTCTGCACATCTCCCAGTTCCCAATTCTTCTTTATCAACTGTCCCCAGCCTCCAATTACTCTTTCCTTAGAATTTGTGGTTTCCTGTTTTTACCCATCTACATGGTTTCTTCTGCTAGCTTTGTCTTTTGTATCAGTCCTGGTTAGGCTTGCTTATTTGATTCTGACTTGTGGCTTTTTGTTATATTAGGTTATTCTCTAACCAGAGTTGGCAGATTTAGCCAATAAAATTATTGTTTATCCAAAATTCAAAGTTAATTGAGTGTCCTGCATTTTATCTGGAAACCCTATGTCTGATCCTTTCCCTATCACCATAGTCTTCAGTGTCCTTGGTGTGGCACAATCATGTGCCAAATAATTCATACCTGTAGCTAAAAAAAAATAAGTATCAGAATTTAGGGCAAGGCATTTATTTCAAATTCTAACATCCCACAAACTTTCCAACATTTAGTGTCTTTCTTAATCTGTAAACCATTAGTACATTCCTTGTCAAACCTAGTTGAGAAAGAGAAGACTAAATCCATTCCTTTTATATCTGTTCAGCCAGGTCCTCTAAATTGTTGAGCTCTTCATTCTCTTTCAAATCATTCATCAGGCTTCCTCCAACTGGAGCCAAGGTGATGTCAAAGCGCTGGTTTGCTTCATTCTCCAGCCCATCCAGAGCCCTCTCCACCCCTGCCATCCAATTCTAAGGAGCCTTTTTCCATTCATTCGTTTGCTGTTAACTATCCAAAACATGTGCACAAGCCATTTACAAACCCCTCCCCAAATAAATCTTTTGGAAAAAGAGTCTATGTTGTTTACCAACTTCATAAAGCTCTTCTGTAAATAAACCAGTTTAAGTTTTGCTTGTGATCTGCTTTTTTATTTAAAGAGCGGAATCAATAGTTTGTTTTGTGACTCTGCTTAAAGGGAGACACCGTTAAGAAGTTTAACAGAGACCGTATAGGCCAGACGACGATTGCCTGGGCTCGGTAGATGTCAATTAACTCCTCAATGTTCCCTTTTAGACAGATGTTCTCTAGGAAACTTGCCAAAACACATGCATATTCTGTTAGCAGCAAAGAAGTTAAATAGAAAGCCACTTCCTCCTTTCCCTGAATTCATGCTTGAAAATCAGAAACTATAATTAAAAGCATATGTGGCATTTTTCACAATATGTTCGGTTGGTGGTTCTAATCATTATCATACGTGCCATATTTGATATGGTAGAACATGTGAAAATGTTTATATACTTTTACATTATGGTTTAACAACACATATAAACATTTAGGTACAAAAGGATAATAAATTTTGTTAAAGGCATTGAGTTACTGTTAAAAAGAGATAAAATTTAGCAATTACCCCTATATTTTTGGCAAACCTTTTGTCACAGAGCAGAAACTCTTTCGAAAGTAAACTGTAAGGAGAACCCAAACTGATGAAGTGAGACTGAAAAGTGTCAGAGAAACAGAAGATATTTTGTTGGAGCCTTTTTTTAGGGCTCTGTGAGGATCTGAGGATCCGGGGACCAGGGAAGGTCCTGAGCTCATCTCTCCCTTCTCGCCCTACACGTGTAAGGTGGGGAAACAGGAGTAGAGGTGGTGTGAATTGCCCCGTGTCAGAGAGCAAATGCCTGCCTGCAAAACAGCAAGAACCTACTCCGTTCCAGTCCCTCTTCATACATGAGTTCGTATCCTTATAACAAAACTGGCTCTCACATTACAAACAAGGAAACCGGTTCAAAGGTTTTAAGTAGATTTCCCATTATTAGTTAGCTGAGTAAAGGCAGAACCCGGGGTGATAGCCATACCCAGGGTGGAGAATAAAAGCTTCTGTTTTCCAGGTCTGTCTTGGGGGATGAGGGCGGGTGCAGTGAGCTTCCCCTCCAAAATGTTGCAGGTGTTAGATTAATTAAACAATGAGGCCATTAGACTAAGGTGGCTCTAATGCCAGTGAAACCTGCATAAGCAAACAAAAATCTATGCTTGTAAATGCCTCAAGGTAATGAAATTGAAACCTAGGGACAACCAGTCACAAATAGCCAACTGGGCTTAAAGGTATAGCCAATCTGTAAATTTCCGACTTTCTGTCTCTTTTCTATAAAAGTCTCTCCCCAGGTCCTGTTAGCAATGTACCACTAACCACTTCCAGTTTGGCACTGCCTGTTTCCAATGATAAATGCTCAAATACACTCCGAAAATTTTTATTATGTCTCGGTTTATCTTTTAACAGGATGAAGGGATTTTGTAACTTTTATATCTGTGACTTGTACTAACCTTGTATTGCTTGCTAGAAAGATGGCAAGTAGTATGCAAGGGATGCTTGAGCAAATATGTATGTCATCAGTTCATAAAATGTCAAAGCTGGAAAGCCTTAGAGGGACATCTGGTCCATTTCCTTCATTTTAAAGATGAGGGATCTCAGGTCAAGTAGCTGTGTGACTTGGGATCAGCAGCAATGAACAAGGGTGTTTTGTGAACATCACCTTCTGACATCCTCATATGTATCTCTGATTCTAGGGCAGAGGGATGGGTAAATGGAGTTCAGGTTTTGTGGGTAGTTTCTAAATGTTAATCTGTCTCCTTAGGCTGTGAAGTCAATGGGAATGATCTTCTATGCAGCCAGCAACTACTGCAGAGATGAAGAAATCTCTCCCAGGGTGTTTAAGCATGTATATAACCCAGCCAATTAGGGCAGTTTCTCCTAATGTTTTTTTGCTTAATGTAGAGGACCAGTTAATCAAACTCAAACTGCTCCAGCTATTATCGGTTACCTCCTACCTAATTGACAGAGCCAGAGCGCCCACAGGAGGGAGCCCCTGTAATCCCCAGTTGTGGCTGCAATGAACTTTGTGGTTGGAGGGAACTTAAGATGCCTTGAAGTCTAGACACAGAGACTCATCTTTAAAGGTGGAATAAGAAGCCATGGAGAGGGACAGTTATAAAAGCACAACTCAGGAGTCTGCTGGACTAATGACTAGACGCCACCGCCCTAGTGCTCCTTTCTGACTTAAACGATTAGAGGTAGCCACTTTGATTTATAGAGAATGGTAGGAGAAATCAGCTCTCTTCCTTCCTCCCTCCTGTTCCTCTAATGCATTTTGAAATTTGGTGATATCGTAGGAGCCAGTTTCATTCATTTCTAGCTGCGAAGTGGATCACAATCACCCATTATAACTGCAAAGCAGTTTTATAAAATCACATTTTAGAGAGTGTTTTTTAACACCATATGGTTGAGTAGTGACAGGTTACAGCACAAAGGCAATAGAAAGTGTGCAGTGCCAGAAGCATTTTCATGAAATCCACCTTTTCCCTCCTCCTGCTTCCTATTTCCAAGGCTGTTTAGGACAGGAATTAATGCCGGTGCTCAGAAAAAGGCAAAACTGCTATAGAGCCCACAGGGAATGGGGCACGTGTTCAGAAGAGATGGTGGGGTGATGTCCAGGACCACCCGTTCTTCACATCGCACGCGCAGTGAAGAATGCTCCCTTATTCCGTCTCTGGTCTCTGGAGTTAAGTTGCTCCTGAGGCTTTCACTCCCAATGGTCTTATTTCTTTTATTCTTTCCCTATTAAAGTGCATCCATGGGAAAAAAGCTAATTAAGACAAGATGTGGGAAACTACCTGAGAAGATGATTCACTAACTCCCCAAACGCACCTCAAAATTAGATTTTTATACTAGCTTTTAACTGTTTATTGAGGACCTGCTAAGTTGAAGTCTTGACTACGAACTATGCAACATAGAGAAGAATCGCATAGGCTAAAAACCAAGGAAGGAAATGAATGTTGCTCAGGAGCGATGGCACTGTGGCATGTTTTGAAAAGGTTCCTCGTAGGAATCTCGCTTGGTAAAAAAAAACACATCCTTGCTGGTTGCAACTCTTTGCCACGGACTGGAAGTGCTTCAGTGTCTCACAGAATCCTCCCCAGACCGGCCGAGATGAAAGCGGTTTCCCACAATCTATGAACTGGGAAAGCGATCCTCCTAAAAATTAGATACCGCTCCAAAGGCACATAGCTAATAAAGGTAGAATCAAGTTATCCAACTCTCTGGTTGTATTTTACAATGTAATTTTTATTTACTTATTCATATTTAAGTGTAGTTGGTATAGAATATTATATTGGTTTCAGGTATACAATATAGTCATTTGCCTTACAATGTGATCACCACATAGTTCAATTTTTTAAATATATATGCCACATCGAACTTCTGGTCAAGACAGTGAGATGAGTACAGTTGTTTAATTCTCTTACAGTGAAAGAGCGTGAGGAAACAGATGGAGGAGGCCCAGGAAAATGTGACTGACAGCCCTCAAACTGGAGAGGGGAGGGCTCAACGTGAGAGCCGGCCAAGCACTACACCATAGGAAATGTGAATCCATGAAAGCAACACGACACCTCCTGGACAAAGAGCTCTGGAGAAGGTGCCACTGGGCCCATTTTTAGTGGCAATAACAAGGATGAAATACTCTGGACTGGAGACAAAATTACCTGCAACAATTTTTCATGTCCTGACCCATATTCCCTGTCCACTAATCCAGTCTAAAGAATACCAAAGCTAGTCAAACAAAACTATGATAAATCTTTTTTATTTATAAATGAAGGGGTTAGATAGAAGCCTACATCAATCTAAATTTCAAATTTACTTTAAGTCAATCTTGGATAAAGAGACTGCCCTATGCAAGGATAAGCAAAAAGAAATCACCCTTCTTTTGAAACTACATCACAGCTCAAAAAAAGAAGGAAAGACAGGTAATCTTAAGATCATATAGGCATCTTTCATTGAAATATATTTACTACAAGGAAAAGTTTTTTTTTTAATTCTAACTTGGGTTTTTATGCACACACAAGAAGACATCAAATCAAATAAAATGCAGATTAAGTCATAAAGAGAAAAGGATCTTAGATAGGCATTTATACAATATGAAAGACATAGTTTTGCAATTAAAAATTACAGTGCAGTCTTTCCATATGCTGAATACAGAAAATGAATTTAGTAGAGAAAAGACTTAACATTTTAATACATAGCACACAGGAGCAAGGTGAAGAGATCAATAATTTCATAAGAGATAACATCAGATTTAGTAGTTTTATAGGATTTATATTTAGGATTTTCATTTCTGTGTGAAGATACCTAATATTTTAGACATCCAAGGGGTCAGAAACAGTAACATTTATAGTGTTCTGAAAACAACAATGTAAACACGTGCTCTAAAATATTACAACAAATCAAAATAAAAAATTTAAACAGTACCTGTATTTGATAATACTATAATGTATACTTAAAATTTTGTTAAGTGGGTAGATCTTACACGATGTTATTATTATTCAAAAATAAATAAACAAGGCAGTTCACATTTGTTAGGGTGCCTAATACCAAAAAAAAAAATAACAAGAGACAATAAATGCTATTGAGTGTGTGGGTAAAGGGAACCCTTGGATACGACTGGTGGGATGTAAATGGGTGTGGCCACTATAAAATAACAGCATGAAAGCTTCTCAAGATAAAAAAAGAATTACCATATGATTTAGCAGTTCCACCTCAGGACCTATATCCAAAGGAAAGGAAGTTGTTTTGAAGAGCTATCTATGCTTCAGTGTTTATAGTAGCATGATTCACAACAGCCAAGGTGTATAAACCTCCTAAATGTTTCTCAACAAATGATGAGATAAGAAAAGTGTGGAACACATATCAATAGAATATTAGTCGCCCTGAAACAAAAGAAGGAAACTCTGTCATTTCCAACAACATGGATTAACCTGCAGGGCATTCATTACATTAAATGAAGTAAGGCAGAGGGGAAAGACAAATATCGCAGGGTATCACTTAAATGTGAAATACAAAAAAGAAAAACGTCAAACTCATAGAAATGGAAAGTAGAAAGTGATCGCAAGTGGTTGTAAGGCAGGGTAAATAGAAAGGAGTTGGTAAAGGCTTCAACCTTTCAGTTATAAAATGAATAAAATATGAGAATCTAATGTATAATGTGGTGACTATAGTTGATAACACTATATTGTACAATTGCAATTTACTAAGATAATAAAACTTAAAACTTGCTGCTTAAATCTTCTCACCATAAAAAGGTAAATACATGAGATAATGGGTGTGTTGGTAAACTTAATGGGGAGACTCCCTTTACAATGAATATCAAATCAGCACACCATAAACTCTAAATATCTTACCATTTATATTTGTCAATTATACTTCAATAAATCTTGGGAGAAAAGGGCAGGAAGAAACTTCTGGAATTGAAGGATGTGTTTAAGGTGGAGATATGGTGATGGTTTCACAAATGTTTACTTATCTCCAAACTCATCAAGTCATATACATGAAGTATGCAAAGATTTTGTATGCCAATCATACCTGAAAAAAATGGTTTAAAAAGAACAAATTCAAGACTGGGAAATTATGGGTCTAAAAGAACAGGGATAAACAGTGAGATCAGTTACATTGTATCTACATAATTTCAAATGTGGTCATAAAACTTAAGTAAATGTAAAAATGGACTTTGAAGATTAGATGTATAATGTACTTGAGAGTAATCATGTTTAACTAAAACTTTATAAATGTATTATATATACAGATATGTGTTTTAGATATGTACATATATACATATACTCAAAAACCTACATCATGGACTCCTGATATATGATATTAGTTTTACCACCTACTTTTGTGGGATCTCAGGCCAGTATTTTTATAGCACCTACGTGCATATGCTCACACACCTATGCACCCAGACTACACACATGTAATATGATATTCCAACAACATGTTGAAAACAATCATCTCAAATTGAAAGAATTTGTGAATTTTTTCTCATTTTCTCAATACATTTCTTGCCCTCCTCAAATTTGTAAAGTAAGCACTTTTTACTTCAATATCACTACAAGAAAAGAGGTACCAAAAATTAAAACCATAATTCTAGCTAATGATCTTTTCCTCTGAAAGTCAAATCTTGCATTAGTAGGCACACGGATGAGTTTTAGTTGAACCTGTAAGCTTATTAATCACACATGCCATTCTATACATCTTTTTTTTAACATTACTTATTTATTTATTTATTTTTAGAGAGAGGGGAAGGGAGGGAGAAAGAGAGAGAAACATCAATGTGTGGTTGCCTCTCACGTGGCCCCCACTGGGGACCTGACCCACAACCCAGGCATGTGCCCTGACTGGGAATTGAACTGGCAATCCTTTGGTTCTCAGCCTGCGCTCAATCCACTGAGCTATACCAGCCAGGGCCATTCTATACATCTTTGAGACTCAAAATCACTTCTCTGGAATTATTGACACTTCTGAATGTGGTATCATTTATTGACATTGTTCACAGGCAGGGGAGAACGTTGCTGAGAAAAGGGCACTGGTGTCAAACTGCACAGGTCTGTTTCCTGCTCAGGCCTCATTTATTCGCATGGCCTTGCCTAGGATAAGACACATAAACTCTGTGTCTCGCTTTTCTAACATGTACACTAAGAATAATGGGAGTGATCATCTCACAGCTTAACCCTGAGAAAGAAGTCAGACATGGCTGGATAAGGAATTTAAAGCTTAGGGAAGCTGCAGTCAGTTTTCAAAGGCAGAACTGACTGACTCCAGGTTTCTGCCTCATTGTCTTTGGTTCCTCCTTGGCCCTCAAACCAGACCTGAGGCTGGGTTTCCTGATGTTTTCTTATCTCCAGCCTTCTGCCTGGGCTCAAACTGTACTTGTGCTTCAGTCCTGATAACAGAATTCTTCCACTATCAACAAATCATTTATTTGGGAATTTTTAAGGCTCTATGCTATTTCATTCATAGCTACCATATTCTGATTATTTTAGGTTTCTATTCAGCACAGCACTCATATATTAAGAATCTGATAGGAAAAAATAAAAGTGTCATTTACATTCTAACTCTGAAAAACATGTTATACAGACATTACAGCCTAGGTGCTGTAGAGCTAAGACCTCTCATGCTCCTTGAAAATTCTTACAGCAGCACCATGCAGTCTTCGTGTAAATAAATGTATCCGTAGAGGAACATCAGGTGATTCACACTGGGCCAGAGACTTTTGGCTTTGTTTTGCAGTCATCGGACTGAAAATATTCATTCTCCTTTGTTTTTAATTGGCTGCTGTGTTCTTTTGGCTTCGATCCTTTTTTCCTGAATAGAAGCAAGTCAGAATACTAATGATTGGCCAATTCCAGACTGTCATTGGGAAATAATTAATTTGGACGGCAAGCATAAACCTAGCATTTGGAGGGGGGCTGACTTGAGGTTTCGTTAACTTACCAGTTGAATTATTTCACTTTTAAGTAGTTACTCTTCCAAGACCCTTTAATAAGACAGGCGTGTAAGTTCCAGCCCTACATTCGATTTAGTCTCAGGGGCACGCCGAGTTTCCTGAGTGTACCCATAGAACATTTTGGTCTGGTTTTTCACTTAATTGTCATGAAGTCAATTGCTTAATTATTTTTTTTAGGTCAACAAACTCCCAGGAGCCACCAAACCAGAATAGAACGGAGAAAGGTATGTTAATTATTCTCACATCAGAAACTGAAAAGTGCTGTGATTGATCTTTTTCACTGGGTAATTATGAAACATATACACCATATTTCAAAAGCACTTTATGCCAGCCATCTATCTGACCAATTACCAGTATGTTCTTTTCCGAGAAATATGAAAACCTTAGAATATTACTCACAAAATTTGTTTGTGGCATTATATCAACACTTCTGAAAAATGGTGAAATCTGCAATCGGCAACTAAAATATCTTCAAGGACATCCTCAGAAGGAGAGCGCCACATTTTCAAACCTGGAACAGATGTGCAAGTACTGGAGGCTCAGTTGCTTTAGGCCCTTTTGAACTGGGAAGTATCACCCAGATGTTGCTACCTGGAAGGCCTTCAGCAGCTTGCATACTTTGTCTAACATAATAGGACAGTGACCCAGCTCTTCAGTTCAGAGGTGTGTAGCACAATGTAACAGAAAATGCAATTGCACAGCATCACGGTGGCCACTGGTCTCCTGCTCCACCTTGGTAATAAACTGAATCATACCGTCTGACTAAAGATGGAGCGTTTGCGCTCCATTTATTTTAGTCATGCTCCAATGACATATGGTTAGTCTAATGGACAGAAGTTAACCTCAACATTTCCAATCCTCAGGAACATTTAAGTCTGTTTCATCTGATTTAACATCAGCACATATGTGCCTTACAAGTCTTTGTTAAAGACCACTAATCTTAATGTTCAGAAAAGGGCACTGCTGAATCTGATGAATTTAAAACATGGAAGGATGAAAACCAAGAATTTCACAAGATTGCTTTTGTTAAAAAATGCTTTATTAGGCAGGACTGCCAAATGGGGAACGTATCAAAGGTAATGCTACTACAAAGAGGAAAAGTGCTTTTCTCTCTCAAACATATGTTTTGCAGCTGAGCCCTGCTCTTGGTTTCGAGTCAGTTTCATGTGGTGCTCTGATTCTCTTCTTTGGCCTGCAGCCCAAGCATCTCTGACGATGCCTTCTCTATCTTCCCAGACTTTAGATTCAGACACTGAAACGTTAAACTGCACACAAAGTATTACCATGCAGTTGAGTCCCCATGTAATCAAGAGTTCAAATGACATGTTTGTTCAAAGGAAAAACTAAAACACAGTCACTTGCTAGCTGGGGAAGTTCCGTGATGTTTTCCCCCCATAAATATTTCTTTCTGTTCCTTTTAAAAAGTGCGTGAGGTAAGAAAGGAAATACAGTAAATGGAAGAGGAGAGAACAATTTTGAAAACTGTCAGGACAAAATACAAACATTCAAAACCGGTGTTGATGAGTAGAGAAAGGGAAGTCACAGCAAAAGGAAGAGTGATCAGTGTTAACAGGCATTTTCAGGGTGCACTTGCATTAGTTCTAATTTCATTGAAAAAGATGTAACCATTTCCGAAAGATAAAAAGGTGAAGGTCAGCCCCTCTATGTCCAGTTCACCATGTGCCAGTGATTTATTACTGAAATGATTGCTTCAATGCCCCTCCACTCAGACTGAGAGAAACTACAGAGAAGGTGCACATTTGCTCCTTCATGAGGTGCTCTGATTCCTGAGCAAGGAAGTCTTGATGACTTAAAATTCTATGTTTGCAGGTTTCCTCTCAATTTGTCAGGGGGACCGACCTTAGCATTCCAGACCCAAATTTTCTTAGGCCTTAATTATCCTTTGAGTAACAAATGAGATCACATAGACATTTTCACTGAAAATTCATTAATTCAAATCCCTATCTACTTAGACTAGGATTCCAGCTCCTCCAGACCTGTCCCTGCATCACCACTACTCCAGTTGTTTATGGGAGGTCTCCTACATTCATAAACAAATCTACTCGGGTGGGATGAAAGGCTCTGTAAATGTCAATTATGTGCATTTGGTCTAATGTGTCATTTAAGGCTAATGTGTTTTTATTGATTTTCTGTTTGGATGATCTATCTGTAGTTGTCAATGGGGTATTTAGTTCCCTTCCTATAATTGCGTATTGGTCAACTTCTTCTTTAGTTCTGTTAGTGTTTGCTTTATATGTGTCGGTGCTCCCTGATTGGGTGCATATATGTTGAAAAGTGTTATGTCTTCTTTATGTAGTGTCCCCTTACTCATTATAAAATGTCCATCTTTGCCTCTTGGCACCTCTGTTATCTTGATATCTATTTTGTCAGATGTAAGCATGGCTACACAAGCTTTTCTGAGGATGTCATTTGCTTGGAGAATCTTTTTCCACCCTTTCTCTTTCGGTCTATCTTTGTCTTTGCAGCTTAGATGTGTCTCCCACAGGCAGCATATGGTTAGGCTTAGTTTTTTTATCCAATCTGCTACTTTGGGCCTCTTTAATGATGAATTCATTCCATTTTCATTTAGGGTATTATTGATGTATGAGGATTTTCTGTAGCCACTTATCCTTTGTTTTCTGGTAGCTCGGTGCCTCCATTGGTTCTTTTCCTTTGTGGTTTTTTTTCTGTTGTTTTTGTTTGGTTTTCCTGTTTTCTCTCTCTTTTTTTAAGTTATATGTCTCGGGGTATTTTGTTGTTGTTGTTGTTGTTGTTTGTTTTGCATGCATAGTTACCATTAGGCTTATGCAAAAGAAAGTTTCATATATACAATAGTGCCTTTCCTTTTGAATGCACCCAATCTCCATGTTCTTCTGCAAATTCAAACTCCCCCTCTTTATGCTTTTGTTTTAAAAATACTCATATTTATGCTCTAAGTTTGTTGGTAAACTTACTCTTAGTTTTGTGACCTTTTGTTCTTTGTTTTAGGCACAATAAACTCTTCGAGTAATTTCTGCAGTAGACATTTTCTGGTGGTGAATTCCTTCAGCTTCTATATGTCTGGAAAAGTCTTTATTTTTCCTTCATATCTAAAGGATAATTTTCTGGTTACATTATTCTTGGCTGGTAATTCTTCTCTTTCAGCAGGGTCAATATTTTGTTCCACTCTTTTCTGGCTTATAGAGTTTCTGCTGACAATCCCAATGATAATCTCGTGAGCTCTCCTTTATGGGTTACTTTCTTCTTTTCCTTGGCTGCCTTGAGAATTCTCTCTTTGTCATTAATTTTTGACAGTTTTAATACAATGTGCCTTGGAGAAAGCCTTTTTGGATTGAGATTATATAGTGGTCTGTTTGTTTCTTGAGTTTGAGGACTTAACTCTTTCCATAGGTTTGGGGACTTGCTATCAACTATTCGAATAGGCTCTCTGTTCCCTTCTCCCTCTTTTTCTGCTGGTATGCCTACTATTCTGTTTTTCTTCCTGATGGAGTCTGATAGATCTTGTAGAGTTCCTTTATTTATTTATTTTTAATGCCCAAGTCTTGCTCTTCCTTTTGCCTCATTTTTAGGTTTCTATTTTCAATATTACTGTTTCTTTCCTCCTTCCGGTCAGCTTTATTTCCTATGCTTGCTGGTTCATTCTTTATTTCTTATGTCGACTTCATCTCCAATATTTCTATTGATTCTTTTTTAAAGTTTCAGTCTGTTTGGTAAAGTACTCATTTTGCTTGTCAATGTTATTTCTGCTTTTATTAAACTGCTTGTCTGTGTTTTCTTGTAACTTACTGAATTTTTTTGGAACTGCAATTATGAATTCTTTGTCATTTAAAATGTATTTCTGTGTCTTTAAGTTTATTTGGAGAGTTTTTAATTTTCTTTCTGAGATGCCCTATTACCTTGGTTGTTCATGGTATTTGATGGAGTTCTTCTCTGTCTAGGCACTATCATTAATTTTCAATAAATTTTTTTATAGTTTAAGATAAAGATCCTTTTGTTTGTTTTGCACATGGCTATCTAATTGTCCCAGTCTCGTGTGTTGAAAAGACTATCTGTTCTGCCTTTGAATTGTCTTTGGCATCTTTGTGGAAAATCATTGACCATAAATGTGATAATTTGTTTATTTATGAACTATTCCATTCATCTATGTGCCTTTTCTGTGTGAATACCACATTGTCCAGAGCACTGTGGCTTTATGGTATGTTCTGAAATTAATATTTTAATTTCTCCAATTCATTCTTCTTTAAAAAATTATATTACCAATCCTAAGTCTTTTGCATTTCTCTACATAGTTTAGGATTGGCTTCTCAATTTCTATTAAAAAGTCAGTTGAGATTTTGATAGTGATTGCATTGAAACTGTGGATGAAAAAGGGGCCATATCCTACACTTGACAAGTTTAGGGCAGGTCTGAATGGTAGACTTTACAAACTCAGAGATATAATGTAACCACATGGGATTGTTTCAACAAATTTAATAAGAATGAAATTATACCAAGCATAATGTTTGACCACAATGCTTTGAAATTAGAAATCAAGTGCAAGATAAAAGTGAAAACATAATACGGTGAGATTAAACAGCATGCTACTAAAAAACATTTGGGCCAAAAAAGAAATGAAAGGTGAAATCAGAGGATATATAGAGAAAAATGAGAATGGTAACATGATATAACAACTCTTTGGATCCAGTGAAAGCAGCAATAAGAGGACAGTTTCTATCATTATAGGCCTAACTCAACCTAACATTACATCTTAAAGAACTAGAAAAAGAAGAAAAAAGCAAAGTCAATAGAAGAAAGTAAACAATAAAAATTAGAGCAGACTTGAACAAAATGGAGAGCAAAAAGACTATATCAAACATAATACAACAAAATGGTGGTCCTTTCAAAATAGTAAGAATATTGACAATCCCTGGATAGACTCACTAAGGAAAAAAGAAAAAAGATTCATTAAACAAAATCAGAAATGAAAGAGGACATATTATCACAGATATCACAGAAATACAAAAAATCATACTAAAATACTATGAAAAACTTTATGTGACCAAATTCAATAAGCTAGAAGAAATGTATTAATCCATAGAATTATGTAACCTTCCTAGATTGAATCATACAGAATTGGAAAATCTAATTAGACCAAGAACAGTGAGGAAACTGAAACAACCATCAAAAACCTACTAAAAAATAAATGTCCAGGACCACATGGCTCCACTAGTGAATTCTACCAAACATTCAAAGGAGATGTGATACCTATCCTTCTCAAACTATTCCAAAAAATTAAAGCAAAGGCAATACTTCTTAACACATTTATGAGGTCAACATAATCATTATAATACAATCTGGCAAGGGTAACACAAAAAAGAAAGGTACACACCAATATCTCTGATGAATACAGGTACAGAAACCTTAAACAAAATACTAGTAAATCAAATACAACAATACATTTAAAAAAATAATACATCACAATCTAGTAGAATTCATTCCAGTATCACAAGGATGGTTTAACCTAGGCAAATTGATCAATATTGTAACATCATATTAACAAAATAAAGGATAAAATCATATAATTTTATCAACAGATCCAGATAAGGCATTTGATAGAATTTAACATCCATTTATGATTAAAATACTCAATAACATAGGTGTAGAAGGAAGGTACCTGAACGTAAGAAAGGCTATAATGACAAGCACTCAACTAGTATCATAGTCAATGATGAAAAAGTGAAAGTTTTTCCTTTAAAATCAGAAACATTGCTCTGATTGCCAGAGCAATGAGAACAGAGAAAGAAATAAAAGGCATTCAAATTACAAATGAGGAAGTAAAAGTATCACTTTTTGCAGATGATAAGATTTATTATATAGAAAATCCTAAAGACTCCCTGAAAATACTATTAGAAACAATAAACAAGCACAGCAAAGTTGCAAGATACAAAATCAATGTACAAAAATACACTTTATTTCTATATATTAACAATGAAATTGAAGAAAAAGGAATGAAAATAATTCCTTTTGCAAGTGCATTAAAAAGAATAAAATAAACTTGACAAAGTATGTGAAGGACCTACAAACTGAAAACTACAAAGCATTATTAAAGGGACTGAAAAAACACGTAATAGAATAGAACGCTATTACGTGTTCATGGATTAGAAGAAGCAATATAGTTAAAATGTCAATACTACCCAAAGAAATATCCAGATTTAATGAAATCCCAATCAAAACCACAATGAATTTTTTAAAGAAATAGAAATAAAATTATCACATTTGTATGGAACCACAAAAGACTCCATGTAGCCAGAGAAAAAACAATGAAGCCAGGGGTATCATACAACCTGACTTCAAATTATACCACAAAGAGATGATAATCAAAACAGCATGGCATTGGCAGAAAAACAGAAACATACAGCAATGGAAGAGAATTGAGAACCCAGAAATAAAACCACATGTGTATGAGCAAATAATTTTTGACAAAAGAGCCAAAACACCAATGGAGAAAACAAAGTCTCTTCAATAAGTGGTGCTGGGAAAATTGAAAAGCCACATGGAGAAGAATGAAACTAGATTGCAGTTTATACCTATGTACCAAAATTAATTCAAAATGTATCAGAGATCTAAACATAAGATCTGACACAATACATTGCAAAGGGGGAAACATAAATGCTAAAATATGGACCTTGGTTTTAGAGATTTTTTGAATTCAAATCCAAAGACAAGGGAAGTAAAGGGAAAAATAAATGAGTACGACTGTACCAAACTAAAAAGCTTCTGCACAGCAAAAGAAACTGCCAACAAAACAAAAAGGCAATCAACAGATTGAGAGTTGATATTTGCAAACGGCTTCAACAAGGGATTATATCCAAATATACAAAGCACTCATACAACTCAATACCAAGCCATAAAAAAACACTCCAATTAAAATATCAGCAGAAGGCCTGAACTTACACATCTCCCACAAAGAAATACAAATGGCCAACAGATATATAAAAAGCTGCTCAACTTCACTAGCTGTTAGGGAAATGCATTCCAAAACTACAATAAGATACCACCTCATACCTGTTAGAATGGCAATTATCAACAAGACTAGTAATAACGTGCTGGGAGAGGTTGTGGGAAAAAAAGGAGCCCTCATTCACTGCTGGTGGAAATGTAAACTAGTACAGCTACTGTGGAAAACAGTGCGGAGGTTCCTCTGAAAATTAAGAATAGAGTTGCCATGTGACCAGCAATAGCTCTTCTGAGTTTTTACATGAATAATGTGAAAACATCTATTCATTTGATATATGCGCTTCTTTGTTCATTGCTGCATTATTCATGGCAGCCAAGACATATAAACAACCAATGTGTCTTTCAATAAATGATTAAATGAAGAAGATGTAGTACATATATACAATGAAATACAACTCTAAATAATTTTAGATATGACATCAAAAGCACAATGCATAAAATAAAAATTGATAAATAAGATCTGCCCATATTTTGCCATGTATAATGCACACTTTTTTGCCCAATTTTTGAGGGAAAAATAAGGAGGTGTATTATACATGGGTATAATGATTACATACCATGGGTATAATAATGGGCATAATAATCCTGTGTATAAGGTGCACAAAAATGTGGGGGTGCATTAAAAATGGCAAAATACAGTAACTGAAATTAAAGATTTTCATACTTCCAACAAAGGAATTAAGAAAAAATGTAAGCCAGAGCCTGAGAAAAGATATTTGCAAATAGAAAATCTTATGGAGTATTTGTAAACAGAATATTTAAAGACCTCTTACAACTCAATGACGAATGCAAACAACTGAAGTTAAAAATGGGCAGAAGAAAGAAAAAAATGGGCAGGAGATGTGAATAAATATTTGACAGTACATACATTAGAATGACTGTGATAAAAATGTCAATAGCAAATATCAAGGAAGATTGTTTTAAAATGGTATAGACAGTTTGAAAAGCACTTTGGCAGTTTCTTTAAAAGTTAAACTTAAACCTACCACATAACCCAGAAATTCTACTCCTAGGAATCTGCCCAAGATAAATGAAAACATATGCCCACAGAAAGACATGTACACGAATGTTCCCAGCAGCTT
>PVKM010004109.1:0-53746 GCA_004027735.1 Carollia perspicillata | reverse complement strand
CTGCCTGGTAGACACCAGATATTCACAGGAGCTTAAAAATCTTAGCAATTTAAGATCAGTAATAAAAAATCATGAAGCTAATAAAGATATATGAAGGTACTAAAATTAGTTGATGTTTCTGAATTTGATTTTGGATTCTGAGGTATGTGAACTCTTAATTCATGGAAGATTTGATCTAAAATATATTTCAGCAAGACAACTGAAAATCCCATACAAAGACTTTCCTATATATTTTATCTCTTCCTTTTAAAGGTGTACACATGCATACACAGTGAGTCTGCTTTTATATATTTTTATGAAACATATTATCTATTTTATGATATTAACAGAATAATATAATGCCTGAATTCTAAGAATCATAGAAAGTCATAATGTATAAAGCTTCTAAATCTTATGTTTTTGGTGGACTGTAACAGTGAATCTCAGTTCTTAGTTGCATTTGACTTGCCCTCATAACTTAAAATGATTTCCTCTTGGAAGCTGGGTGATCATGTATCTGCGTACCGAAGCCTTCACCTGCAGTCTTGTGTAAATAGTGTCAGTGGTGGTTTTCTCCACCCTTACTTTGCTGTATTGTTTATTTAAGCCCTTACTATACTTGACATTATATTAATAAAAAAATTACTACCTGTATAGTGTTTAGAACAATGACTGGTTTATAATGGGTATGCGTAAATTTTTGAACAAGAAGTATAACATTCTCCTATTTTTATATTAGATTTGGTACTTTATATTATTTGCATATTCCTTTCTTTAGAATTTAGGCAGCTGATAAATCTTGACTCTAAGCTGGAAGTCAAACTTGTAGCTTAGGGAAAAGCCGTATCTCAAGGTGGTTAAAGATGGGCATTTTATAGCCACCTGTCTGAAAGTTCCTAGGAATTAAAAAACCAGAAAGCCTTGAGTACTCATCTGATTACTGGCTGTGTCAAGAAGCTTTAGGACTGTGTTTAAAAAAAATACATTTTTCTATTATATGTAATTCAAGTATTACTGGAAACTATTAAGCATCAAAAAAAGTATCTTCCAATGTCAGTGTTTAAATAATAGGTTTTTCTTCCAGTATAGGTACATACATTTCCAAGTATGTACCATTGAATTGGTTAATTTACATGACATAAATCTATATATTTTTCTCTGTTAGGCCTTAGATTTCAGTGATGATGAAAAGGAAAAAGAAGCCAAACACAGAAAAAAAAATCGCACGCAAGGCCGGAAAAAACTAAGATCTGAAGTTAGTGAGTCAGGTGAGTTAATGCAACATTTAGTAATTTTTTAAATCTTGACTTACACTTGTGTAAGTTCATCAGTAATAACACTGAAGAAAACATGTTGTTTTTTTTTTACCTCCTGCCATCCAGCTCACGTTGGAGGTATTTTATAGCATGGGATGTGGTGGGACAGAGTCACAAGGCAGTTTTTCAAGCTTAAGGATGTAAAAATGACTTCTAGAGGTAAAAGGCAAACTAAGCCTTGTTAGTTATTTGTGCTCATTAGCACCTTCTGCTAAGAAACTTAGTGGCTTCCATATTTAGAATTAAATAACACAGTATTTAATATCAAACTCAAGGTACTTTATTTTTTTAATGTATTTCATTTTATTATACCTTTCCTGTTTTCTTTTTTCCTTTTATAAAACGTAACTCTTTATAGATTGACATGCAGTTGTAAGAAATAATACAGAGAAATTATACATGCCCATTCCCTAGCTTCCTGCAATAGTAACATCCTGCAAAACTCTACAGTGAAGTGTCACAGCCAGGATATCGACATTGATACAGTCAGGATACAGGCCATTTCCATCACAGGAAGAGTTCCCTCCTGTTGCCTCTTTATAGTCACTCACACTTTCCTCCCTCCCACCTCCTCCTCAACTCCTGGCAACCAGTAATCTGTTCTCCATTTCTAGAACATAATTCGCCATGTCAAGAATGCTTGTATAAATGGAGTCATTCAATATGTTACCACTCAGAATTGGATTTTGTCTCCGAGCATAATATTCTGGAGATTCATCTAGATTGTTGTATATGTCAGCAATTTTGTTTCTTTTCATTCCAAAGTGGTATTCCATTATGTGAACATGCCACAGGTTATTTAACCATTCATGTATTGAAGGACATCTGGGTTATTAGCAGTTTTGGTTATAGGAATGAAGTTGCTTTATACATTTGTGTACAGGTTGTTTTTGTGTGCACACAAATTTTTATTGCTCTGGGATAAATGTCTGAGAGTGCAGTTATTGGATTATATGAAGCTTGTATGTTTGATTTCTCAAGAAACTGCCATACTGCTTTTCAGTGTGGCTACATTCCCATCCTCAGTGTATGAGTGAGTTTGTTTCTCTGCTTTCTTACCAGTGTTTGGTGCTGTCACTATTTTACACACTGTTCTTGTGGGTGTGTATTGATGTCGGTGGTTTTAACTTGCATTTTCCTAATAATACTGAACATCTTTCCATGTGCTCCTTTGCTGTCTGTGTATCCTCCTCAGGGATATCTTTGTTCATGTCTTTTGTCCATTATCTAATTGGATTTCTGTTTTTTAACTTCTGAATTATGAGTTTATACATAATTTCTTCCAGTCTTTAGCCTGTGTTTTCAAGTGACCATGAAATGGTCATTTGCAGAATAAAAATTTTTAATTTTGATGAACCCCAATTTATCAGTTTTTATTTTACAAAGTCTGAGAATTTCTTGCCTAGATCTACATCCTAAAGATTTTCTCCTATTTATTGTTTTTTTTTAAAGTTTGCAAAATTATTTTAAGAGTTCTACTTCCTTTGCCTTTCCACATAAATTTTAGAATCTCTATATTGACAAAAACTCTTGCTGGGATTTTGTTATTACACCTGCATGTATATTAATTTGGAGAGAATTGACATCTTATCTATGCTAATTGAATTTTCAATTCTAAAATTTCAATTTCTTCTTTATATCATTTTTTGGTGCTTAGGCTTTTTATTTGTTTTACTGCGTTCTAATTTCTTGTTGAAGTGTTTTTATGATGACTGTTTAAAAATATTTTGCAGATAATTCTGACATTTTGTCATCTTGGTATTGGCCTCAATTAATCTTGCATTTTCATTGAGTTTGAAGTCTTCATTCTTAATGTGATGAGTGATTTTTAATGAAATCTGTACATGTTGCGTATTATGTTATGAAACTCCAGATCTATTTAAATCTTCTGTTGTAGCAGTCTTGTTTTTAAAACTGCTCTGGCAGGGAAAGGAAGAGGGTGTCACATTATTACTATTAGTGCCAGGAAGGGATAAAAATCTGGGTTTTCTTCTCAGCCTGTGCTGGCACCTTACTGCCAGGCAAGGAGGGGAGGACTGCCTCCTTACTGCTCCTCTGACAACAGTGGGGGACGGCCTCGCTACCGCTGGGTGGTGACCAGAGTCCTGGCTCTCCACTGGTTCTCCTCTGACACCACCCAGTGTAGGAGGTGGAGGAACAGTGTGTGCCTCCTGCTAGAGGTAGAAGTCCAGGTCCCCGGTATGATCGCCAGAGTCGTTGCAGGATGCCTTTGGGCCTGGTAACTGGCTCCCTATTCAGCCTGCTCTGACACCACCCCGGGGGGAGGTTGAGGCACCTCATTACATCCTGTCAGGGGGGAAAGTCTGGTTCCCCACTCAGCCCGTTAGAGTGTGAGTGATGGTGGTACCTGGTTTTCTTTGTGTTGGCTGGCTGGAGTCTAGTGGTTGTTGTCTAAAAGGTTTCTGTTTTGCTAGGCTTTCTGTTTCCCGATTGTCTGACCTTTTAGATTCTTTAAAATGAATCATTTTAAGCTTTATGCATTTTTAAACTACCATAAGATATACCTGGAAATTAAAGAAAAGGCATTATTGAAATTGTAAACAATATTTTTAATGTATTAAAATTAATTTTTTATGCTGTTGTTTTAACCCTGCTCAAAGGTGAAGATTTGGCAGAAGTGCATCAGAATTGGAATGCTTCAGAGCATTCAAAAGGATACCGCAACAGAGAATTCACACGAGGATTTCCCCGGGGCAGATACCCGCGACCTTGGCATGGCAGGCCCCCACCTCCACAGTTTTATAACGCAGAGTGTATGGTGTCTCAGGAGACTTCGGGATTTCCACCTCAGAGACAAGAGAATTTCATGCCACACTATCCCTTTCCTCCTCCGATGTTCGACATGCATAATTTTCCACTCCCTCCTCCACTACCACCTCCACCTCCACCTCCACCACCTGCATTTGTAAACATGGGTTGGGCTGCGCCTAACATGCCGCCCCCCATGCCCTACTCCATACCCCCACCTCCTCCCCCGCCACCCCTGCCTCCGCCCCTGCCTCCACCCCCCTCTTCTGGAGACAGTAATTCTCATTTTGGATCTTACTATTAGGTGAATGAATGCATTTCCAGAGAAATGTAGACTTCTTATTTTATACAGGAAAGATTTTTCTTTTATATGGGAAGGATTTTTTTTTTAAAGAAAGTGATTATGGATCTAGATTTTTAAAGCATCATCAAAAAACTGCTTCCTTTAGTTGTAAGTTGATATATATTTATAACATTGGTGAAATTGTATCTGTATGAAAATTTCATTTTAGATTTTTAGGGGGGAATTCCAGTTATGTAATATTTAATTAAAACTTTGAATCCGTGCTTTCCACACCCCTGCCCAGTTAGACAGTGTAGTCATAGATCTGGAGCCACTTCCGTCGCGGGTACAGTGGACCGAGCTACCGATCATCTTGTTGGTGTATCTGAAAATACGGTGTTGAAGTCCTACTGTGAGTCTTTAAAATAAACTATTTTTGTAAACTTATAGTTTGGAAATTGATTTTGATTGTAGTTGCTAATTACCAGTAAAATTAAATGCTGTAATTAAAAAACAAGTGAAGTGTACAGAAAAGGAAAGCCTTATATATTGGTAGAAGCTGTGACTGTAATTAAAGCTTTCATTATCTGTGCAGATTTTCATTATTTGGGCACTTTTCAGGAGCCTTTACTGTTGAACCCTGTAAAAGAACACAAAGATCATTCACAATAAAATGTTATGTACTCACAGTCAAATGTGTTTGACCCTGTGCTGGGAGACGGCGTCTTCCATATCTGTTCCCAGATCCTCACGTGCGTGGCCCAGGTGAGGTGCTTCATGAATATTTAATGAACGACTGAGTTTTAGTAATTAATTAATGACCAGTGGGTATTAGTTTACATCCTGAAATGTAAATGTAAGGGAGATTATGGAATTTTAGAAGTTGGGGAGACCCTAGAAGTAGTCTAAACTAGTCCTCATCTAATCAATAAGGAAGAGTCTAGCTAAGGGTTTCAAAGGGTTAAGAAACTTAACGAAGGTCACTCAGTGAGACGGCAGGAACTTGAACCTAGTTTTATCAATTCTCAGATCAGCAGTTTCTATGAAATTGTTGCTTCACAATCTCCTTGACGTTCTTAGAAAATAATACTGCCAAGCACACCAGGGTCACCGGGAACCCATTCATCACCGGCCCTCAGCCTCCGGTTGCAGCCAGGCCCCTTGTCGCCTCCCCATGGGCGGAGGAGTCTCTTCGGTTGAGAAGCTCTTGCTTCGGTGTACAATTACCATGTGTTACACTTCATTATTACTTCTGGACATGTGTTTGTGTCTTCTCTAGAAGCTACAGAAGCTCATTGATTATGGCACAGTCTTTTTCTGGTTGACAGGGTATTGTCAGTCAAATGAGATTATATGTGAAAGCACTGAAAAACCCAAACCTTTTCTACAAAAATGGGAAGAGTGAGATGTTACCATCCAGGGTTGGTAAATCAAGTTGTTTTAATTGCCATGGTGTTTAAAAAATCTCTGAACTCTGTACATCAAATACTGGTGTCTGACAGATATTTAATTTCTAAAGAAACAGCCAAATCATGGTATTTGATGTCTGCTTTCAGTTAAGTTGCTGCCTTAGGCATTTAGATTTGAGTTGCCTTGTACTTAATTCAGGGTTTTTGAAACTTCAGGCTGCCTGGAAATCACCTATAATTATCACCTAAGTTTTGGATAGGTTATTAAAAATATACATTCTTGGACTTTATCGCAGATTGAAGTCCAGTAGACCTGGCTGAGATGACACTTAGGAAACTTTTTAACAGATACCCCCTGGGTGATTAACTTCAGGATTTATTCTTTGAGTTGATTTCAGCATAAATACACTACTTCAGCTTCTTGGCCAGTTACTCTGGTACTACCTGTTTGGAGTGTGGTGAGGAAAAGGGAGTTGATAGGTAAGAAGAGAGAAAAACGTAGCTACTTAAATTTTATCTAGTCTCTCCCTTGGTTCTGAGAGCTATAATTTGTCAACTCCATCTGTCTCTGGAGATGAGGAGGAGTACCCATTTTCTCTTTTATCTGGAAGAGAAATACTATGTTCATCACCCCATCTTAATTTTATAGCACAGCTTTTAAAATTGTGTGGCCCTAGATCTTTCGAACTGCTAGCTGGTGTGAAGACAAATACAATGTTCTTCTCAGAGTAGCTCACTTACAGTACAGAACTGTTTATGTTAGCTTTTTCCTGTGATAAATAAACATTCATATTATGGAGCATGGAAAATGCCTTTGTATATCTGCAGTTTAACTGTAAAATTATAATTATTGCCTAAAATGTTTGCTTTATTGAGATGAATAACACTGCATCCTCTTGTTTACAGAAAAGATAGTGAGGTCCATGGTAACTGGATGACTTGCCTACTTATTAGAAATAGATATTGAAAAAACTGGATTGAGACCACCTAGTGGAAACTTGAAATAGATTGTGCAATTTCAGAATTTACCAAAAAGCATTTCTTAAAAGCCATGTAGTTAACTCACAAGGGTAGATACCAAATGTAACCATCTCTTCTGTATAGCTAATTATTAGTAAACTCTCTAATTGTCAATACTACCTGGACACAGGGCAGATGGCTGGGGACCTGTGTGCAGCAGTTTCCCTTGTTTGGGGGCAAAGAGCGGCACAGAAGTTTTCTCTTTCTCTTTTCCCCTGCATTCTGATTTTTATTCCCTGCTCTTGTTCCCTACTGCTTGTTTGCCACTTTTTTTGTTACTGGTTAGAGTTGGTGCGCACTATGTACATGAAACAATTCAGGGCATTTGATGAATACAAAATGAGTGGAACCTGAGTTCTGATCTGTTTTAATTTTAATCTAATAAGTGGTATTTTAAATCAGGAGGGGCTAAGGACAAGATTTCTTGACATGAATCTTGACAAGATTTCTTGACATCATGATTTGGGGACAGAGAATTTCAGGCATAACATGTCATTCATATACATATGTATATATATACATATATTTTTATGTATATATATATGTATTGCCATTCAGCAGTAATATTGCCATTTGCATTCAGTTTTATCAATTTACATAAACTTTGAGATAATAAGAATAACTGGTTTCATTGCTTCCTGCTAGCTTCACACAGTGCCCACCGTTGTGTTCTTTGCTGTTGCAGAAAAGGCGGTCACCCCTCTGGACGACACAGCGCAGGGGGTGGAAGCGGAGGAAGAGAAATCATTCCTTGTGTGCCTACCTGTCAGCCTTGCCCAGTCGGTGTGGTGAAAGGCTTGACACCATTTTTTTTACTTAGGAATTCTTCATGCTCAGGGTATTTAGAACTTTTTCAAAATAGTTATGTACTTCAATAATTAAGTGCTGGGGAAAATACATTAGTATGTTGTTGAATACTAGATTCTTTTAGAACTAGATGAACATTTTGTAGAGTGAATTTGTGTGTTCACAAAATATGCATTCATAAATTCTATGTTCTGATATTTGCATGTTTGATACCAACAATAATAAGCTGTGAGATATAACTATAAAAAAGGATACTTTAATGGAATGGAAGCTAGAAAATAAAAATCATGAAAGAATTATGAGAATTTATTTTAAGGTAATGTTGCAGCTACACTATTTATGAGTTAATACATTTAGGGTAAAAAAACCCCACACATTAGTGTCCCTTCCTGCAGATGAATTGCCAGTATTCTAAAAGTCTTTCTCTATTCCTCAATGTGTGACTAAGTCTGATCCTAAATTTATGTAGCAATTATGTTCCAGAAAACCAAGCAAACAGTTACTGTAGTGTTCCTAAAATTAAAATTGAGAAATATCTGGTTAATAGCATCTATCAAACCAAAGTACTTGTTTTGAGCTACTAGCACAAATGAAATTCTGTCTCATTATTGACTCAGTTGTGTGCTCTATACCAAAATTGTTACCATTGGTGGGTTGGACCTGTACGGTTACTTAGTGTCTTGGAAGTGAGGTACAAATTTGTGTTTCCACTGGTAAAATGATGAAGATAACCAATGAAGAAAAATACCAAAATTTTCTTCTGCACATTCAATAAACGTATATTTATATATATTATATGTACTTATATACATACACACATACAGGTATTGGAAGCCTAGTACAAAAACATTATGCATACTTTAGTTGGTCAGTACCTTTAATTTCCACTCATAATGTTGGTGAACTGGGAATAAGTATTGCATTGGCTTATTTTAGGTGGTTGTATTACACCATCCCTCAAACAATACACTGACCTCAGGTGGTAAGAACTATTCATACTGAGGCTTGATGGGCTAAACATTGTTTCTAATAAGGCATATGGCCCAAATAAAAATAGTAACATCCAACACATAGAAAGGACTAAAATCTATTAGCATGGAACCCTTATTAAAATGTGGTCAATAGGCGATGGTGGTCTGTAATATTTGGATGGTGGAGATGAACTGAAATGCTTTCAGTGTCATAGGCACTACAGAGGGCAAAACCTGTTACTGCATCTCTTCAGACCTCCCACTGTGTGGTCCGCGACCTTCAGGAGTGCTGGGGAAACGTTTGCTCTCTGCCCGTCCCACTGCTCTTGTAGGTACCGCTCGACTGCGTGCACGTACACACTGTGGAGAGTTTTGTCTCGGATAGGATTTAGGACTGCTAGGCTCAGCTGTGCAAGCTGTCTTGGTAGCTGGTGGATTTATTCAAAGCAAGTGATTTTCTTGAACATCTGTTTTTTTAAATTTTATTTTTCAATCACAGTTTACATTCAATATTAGCTTGTGTCTGTTTTAGGTACAGATTGTAGTGGTTATAGAGTCATCTTTACAAAATGATCCTCCTGGCATTTCAGTTACCCACCTGGCACCATACATAGTTATGACAGTATTACTGACTGTATTCCTTATGCTGTACTTTGCATCCGCGTGGTTATTTTTCACTACCAATCTTGCACCTTTTTCACCCTGTTCCTCAACCCTCTCACTAATCAGGAAACCATAAGTCTGTTCTCTGCATCTGTGAGGCTGTTTTCTATTTTGTTCATTTATTTCTCAGTTTTGTTTTTGACCAAGTATAATTATTACTGTATTTATTGGCAGTGGCAGAAATAAATGAATCTGTTTAGCAAGATTATGGCAGAAAAATATTTAATAACAGAAGAAAATAACTACAGGCTTTAACTTTACGGATACATTTAAATGTTAGTGTGAACCATATGAAATATTTTATAACTGGTAATTCCATATGATTCAGTCTTATATATGGACTCTAGAATATATTCCTGTATTGAGTTTTCTTTCTAGAACATCTCCCTGGACCATTTCTCTCCAGGACATATTTTGGGAAATACCGTCATGGCTGGTAACTGGCAGAAATTCATGGAAGTGCACATTTCTGAGAGATACCATGTCTTGCTAAGAAGACAGTCTATTAGAAGAGCATGGGGCCTGGAAGTACTATTAAAATATTTTGTATTAGACTAAGAAAGAAAGGGGCTGGAGTCTCAAGGTTTCCTTCTTTGAGAGAGGTCTAACAATACAAATATTTCTGAAATTTGATAATGCAGGAATCCTTAAAGTCTTTCTTTGTTATGGACACCTGGGAACATACATGCAGACAACCATTCAGATAACACTGAGTTAGGAAACCAAATTTCATTCTATGAAAATATCTTCAATGTCTTATATACTATTTAATACCTGTTAAATAGAATATGTTGTCCTAAACAATGTTGGATTTTAAGTTGCTACATAGGAAAAACTTGCAAATGATTGTAGCCAGGACCAGAGGAAATGTTTAACGGGCTTAGACATCTAGAGAATATCTAGCACGTATGTTTCTGCCCAAGGGGGAATGTCCTGATCATTTAGACTATAAACAGGAATTCATTCTTACACTCAAAAGAGAGCTGCATTATCTTCAGCTTAACAGATTTAGTTGTCTGCCCTGTTTTTGTTTTCTTTTTTTAAATCATCTTTTTTGTTTTAATTTTTCCATTATTGACACCGTTACAGATGTCCTCCACTTTTTCTTTATTCCCCCTTCCACCGAGCCCCCACTCCACCCCCTGGCCTTCGCCACATCGTTTTCTGCGTCCCTATGCATTTCTCTGGCTAATCTCTCCCAGTCCCCCTCCTGCCCTGCCCTTCTGAGACCTGTCAGTCTTTCCCACGTATCCATGCCTCTGGTTTTATTTTTTGTTCATCAGTTTATTTTGTTCATTAAATTCCACATTTGAGTGAGATCATATGGTATTTGTCTTTCTCTGACTGGCCTATTTCACCTAGCGTAATGTTCTTCAGGTCCTTCCATGCTGTTGCAAAGTATAAGAGTTTCTTCTTTTTTTTAGAGCCACGTAGAACTCAGGTCGAGTAAACGTATCACAACTTTTTCATCCACTCATCTACTGATGGGCACTTGGCTTTACAGAGTTCATTCCATACCTATTGTGATGGAGGGTCAACTTTGATTAAGTTTACAAAGTCTAAGGGCATCCTACAAATACCTAACATGCTGATACATAAGAACTTCAGAAGAGGAAGGCCCCAAATGGAACACAAAATGATCCCCAAGTTTCTGGAGGGAGAAAGGGAGACTGGGGTGGAATGAGACCCTCCCGTTAGGCATAACCAGTTCATGGGTCAGCCCCTGTCCTCAGGGTGAAGACATGAAGATTGTTTATGACTCTCTTAGAGTGGCCTAATTTACTGTTGCTATAGGAAGACAAGATAAGTGAACTAACTGCTCCTATAATCTGGATTCAAACGTGCTAGTTAATTGGCTTTTAGTTTTCCTAAATTCTTAGAGAATACATCTAGATACTTCTACATAGAGCCCTCCGAACTGGGTGAAGATGGTTCCGACGTGGGCCGGCAGCACTGCCCCGCGGCGGGCGGCGCACTGTTACACATCTTTGTTTCCATGAATGCAATGTGAGAGAAAAGATTGCAGTTCTCATGCAGTGCTCTACTTGTCGTAATACTCATGCCATTTCATCGTAACTGATTGTATTGGTGTGCCCTATATGTATAAACAGTAATAAAGATTGTATAATCTTCTCGAGGACCAGCACTGTTTGAGCACATATTTCCATACCGCTAGTGCGCAAAGGGTATTTCAGAGACAGTCATCAAAAACTGGTTTCTCAATGCTTTTTGCTGATTTATAACCTGTGGGATTTTCTTTTGTATTTCTAGAAGTCAGTGATCTTTTTGTGCTTATTTCAGATGAATTTCACAAGCATTGGTGATAATTCTTTTATTTAATAATGTGACAGTATTTCTCAGGGTATCGAATATCTATTGTGGCACAGATTTTCAGGTCAGGTGTGCTTCAAGAATGGTTAGATCAATAGAAAATGGATGATTCTTTTTATTTTATTTTTTTAACTGGGTTTGAGACTATCCTATCAACAGTAATGGGGAAATTATAGCATTGTGGAGTAGCTAAATTAGTTATTTTTTGTCAAGATAATAAAATTTGCTTAAAAATGAAGACTTGAGATATCAAAATAGGGCTATCAAATTATTAAGAATGACAAAAATACTGCAGGGTTTTTGGGTGGTTCTCTACATTGGTAATCCAATAAGCTGGTATCCATCCTGCTCTATCCATAGCATACTTTCAGAGAGCCAACTCTATAGACAGCAAAGAATAATGAGTGACACATGTGTACATAATAAGATTCACAAGGAATTTAAAATTAAAGAATAAGAAGAGAAGACGTAGTGTTCCAGGAGATACTTGTTTTTCCCTTCAGGTGTCCTTTGCTTTGTAAAATAGCTTCTGGATGAGGAGACCACTTGAAGCCATGCACTAGATTTACCTATAAATATGAAAAAATAAATAAAAACACAAATTTGTAAATCTTTTGTGGCAACTAATGGGGAAGTACATATACTTGGCTGTTAATACTTCTTTTGATTAACCGCCCCAGGGAAATTGAGGTTAAAGAGCCACTGAGCTTTCATCTACTCATTAACTCAACCATAACCATTTGTTTTGTGCTTTTTATTGGCCACATATTTGATGCGTTAGTGGGAAATACACCAACAAGGGCACCAGGTGCTAGCATGGTGGGAGCATGGAGACATGGGGAAAAGAGGAAGATAGGGAACAATTCGCAGAGGACACATTCTGGAGCTGGTTCTTCAAAAATAAGGGATGAGAGAGAAACATGTGGAACTGAAAAACAGCTAAGCAACATTGGAACCTAGCAGGCAGATGGATATAATGGATGGAGAGAGGAGGAAACCAAGCCCAAAAGCTAGAACCTGAAAACCCGATCTCAGAGAGCTTCAGGGGTCCAACTGGGGTGCCCTCAACCGATGGTTTCACACTGGGTGAGTGACATTGTTAGTTTCCTGTTTTGGAAATATCGCTATCTGGAAGAATGAATGTGAGGGAAAAAATACAAGGAGGAAAATTAGGAACTTACTGACAGAAGCAATGGACGGGAGTGATGAAGAGGACTTACTAGTCGTGGAGATGGGGATATGACTTTGGGTGATAGAAATTTCAGAAACATGAAGTTGCAGTGTCAGGGAGTGGGGTAGAGAAGGGAAGTCCTCTGAAATGTCTCAGGTTTGGGTTTGAGTGACCAGGTAAGGTATCAGTCCCTAGGAATATGTTTTGCATGGTTTGCCTTTTAATTGCCACAACACTTTTGTGAACTAGGAAATACTATTATGTGTTATAATTTTATAAAGAAGGAAAAGGAGGCCTTGCAGTGGTTAAGGACTTCATCCACTTTCTTACAGCTCGTGATAATGAAGTCGTATTGAGTACAGTCATCTGATTCTAGGATCGAGCTTGGAACCACTGTTTTAGGCTGCTTCACACAGCAGTGATAAACTAACATTTTCAGAAGTTGGGATTGGAGGAATAGAAAAAGAACTGTTATGACAAAAACTTAGAAAATAAAGCTATTAAATTTATCTTTAAAGGGACATTAGTACTGAGAAATTCTGCTAGAAAATCATTGGCACATATTTAATACCCACACCTGCCCTAATACACATGGGCAAAAATAATTCAAGGTTAATTCAATGATATAATTCCTATTGATCCACTTAGAATTTTTATTTCTCTCAGGGTTCCAAAGTAACAGTACTTGGTATAGCAGTTACATAATGAAGCTGTAATTTCAAGAGTTTCATTTATGTACACTCTATGGGATAATACTTCATAACATGCTTGTACCTATTAATTAGTTGGAAATGTGGATTGCTTTTTAAATTAGTTGTAAATCACTTATTTTGAAAAATGATGTAATTAGTAAGAAATTGTAGAGTGTTTTAAAAATCAGTATATACTTTTCAGGTTATAAATATTCACCTAATAGCAATACAAAACTGATAATGCTTTATCTGTTGCTATATTGTGTCAATTTTAGGGATTTCTTTTGGACATTTTTTAAGTTTATTTATTTTTAAAGATTTTATTTATTTATTTTAGACAGGGGGGAAGGGAGGGATAAAGAGAGGAAGAGAAATATTAGTGTATGTGTGGTTGCCTCTCACGCACCCCCTGCTGGGAATCTGTTCCCAAAACCCAGGCATGTGCCCTGATTGGGAATCAAACCAGTTACCCTTTGGCTCTCAGGCTGGTACTCAATCCACCGAGCCACGCCAGCCAGGGCTATTTTGGATATTTTTAACAACAAAGACTTCTAAGGTCTATTGAATTGAATGCATCTGTTGCATCTTAATTTTTTTAGTTTATTATAGAAGCGATTTAGTTCCAAGAGACAATTGGGTACCAACATGATGGTATTAATTTACATGATGGTTTGGCAAACATTTATATGTAGTCTTGTTTACCTTCATTATGCATAGAAATAGATGTCTACAAATAAAGTTGACAGAGAAGAGTTATGTAAATAGCTAGCTGCACAATTTTGTGGCAAAGGTACACGTACAAGTACAACTTGTAGTATTTTAAATAAGAAACAATATCATCCTATTAGCAATACCCTTTGGTCCATAGTCATGTTGAAAGAGTTTGATTTTTTTTCCCGTTGGTAGATTTTGCCTGCTTAGTCTTTTGTCAAAGTGTAACTCATAGAATGTGGACAGTCAATTCACTAAGAAATATATATGAGCAGTAAAAATTTGGAGAAAGTATGTTCAGCATCTACACATATGCAGGTGAATGTGGTTGGAGAAAACCAAACTGCCATGCCATCTGATGTCACTTGAAATGTATAACTACGAAACCTGAAATGGACCCTTAAAGCTGCACGGAGAGTGTGTTTCCCCAGTACATCCATCCCCTAGTCACTATCATACCTGACACAGTTTCATGCTTCTCTATCTTTAAGCCCTCCACATTCCCACCCCAAACTTCACTGTCCTTCCTCACTCCCAAGTAACAGGTTTGCTTGCCCCTTTGTACACAGAAAATGGACATGATTTTATTTGGTGGACATAGAGATGTATTACCCACACCTCTTTCAAGGAAAGAGCCATTACTCCAGCTGCTGGGAGAGCTATCAGCAGGTGTCTTCCTGCAGTCTTCTTCAAACACACCTCACTTATCAAGGGCCCAAGAGTGTATACTCTTCCAGGGGAAGCTCAGAGGGACGTGGGTGGTGGTGTAAAGGCACCAGAGCTCTCTTGGGGCTCGTTAAGGCTTTGTCATGCATTCACTGTAGTTTGGATTTTTCTTCCACCGAATCCTGTTTCTTTCCTCTCTTTTCCATAAGTGTTGATCCCTAACAAATATTCAGTTATGTCACACTCCCTCTCAGCTGTGCCTCCAGAGCACCGAATCTGACACCTCAGAAAGCATTCAGGCTCCCATCACCGTGCATCTACCACCCTGCTTCCGTCCCGGGGTCCAGTCTGCTTTAGACAGTGCTTTTGTTGAGCACCTGCTGCTCCATTTGTGCACCCTATTTGCTCACTCGCAGACGCCACTCCAGTGACTCTCCCCTTCCCCCCATTTTTATCACCGATCTTTCCTTACTGGGACACTGGCTATGACTTCTCTTGTTCTATAATTTAAAACAAAATCATTCGTTGGCTCACTTTGCCAGCTACTGCCCTATTTCTCTGTTCTTTTGCAAAAAGAAACACAAAAACCAACTTTAAACAATGATCTGTAATTACAGTATCCACTCATTTTCTCCCATTTCTCTTGAGCTTATTCTATTGTCTTCTGCTCCTACTGGTCAGTGAAAGCTGCTCTTGGGAAAGTCATCGGTGACCTCTACGATGCACGCTGTGATGGCCGAAGCTCAGCCTTTGTCATACTTCTCTGCAGGGTTGACAATTACCTACCCTTGACACTTTTCCCACGTGGCTTCTGGGATATCAGACTCTCTTGCTTATTCTACCTCACTGGTCACACATTCTCAGATGGGCTATTACTGCACAATTTCAAGGGATGCCACTTAACACAAAAACACAAATGGTGCCCCTCTTCTGGAGTTGTGCAGGGAGGTGTGGCTCTGCTTCTCAGTCTGTTTTTCCAGTCTGTTCTTTTTCTCTGACTCTTAGTGTACTGGTCCCAGGCTGTGTGCTGGGTGCATTTCTGTTTTCTCACTACACTCATCTCTTTCCAGACTTTGCTCAGACTCAGAAATCCACAGAGTACCTGACATCTTTGCTTAGATAACCCAAAAATGCCTTTACATGTTGAACCCTGAGTTTTAAACTTGTACTCCAAGCTTGCTCCACTGGAATTTCTTGCCTTTTAAGTTGATAACAACTCCATTCTTCTTTGTATCTCAAGCCTCAGATATCTGATTCAAAACAAACCAAAATTGAAAAACAAAGACTGCATATTACTTTTATTTTATGCTCAGAGAGGAGAAGTGAACAGTGGTGCCTAAATTATAGAATTAACCCATTTTTCATGTTCTAGGTTATGCCTCTGAATTTGAATATTTTAAGTGGTTTGAGAACAACCAGTACCACCTGCTGCCTCACTCTCCACTGGGAGCCATTCCATCTTCCCTCGACTCTGATAGTCATCGATTTGTTTAACCTCAAATCAGTCTTACAGCTTTGCATCTGGAAGAACATATTCAATACCTGTCGCTTTGCAAAAACAACAAAGGATAGGTACGCAGTAGTCAAAATCACATCCAGAAATATGCAACAAAGGGAGGATTTTTTTTGCAAGATGCACTTAGCTAAGGAATTTCCTAAGGAGCCTTTGAAAAATAATTTCTGGGATTTAATTTATCGCATGTGAAAAGACACACAATCTGTACTGATTATAGAAGGGAGAAACAAACTCAGGCAGCTCTGTCAATTGGAAGGCTTTTATCCATTTTCTAAATACAAATAAATTCTCAGAAACTGTGGTTTGTGATTCCTGGGACTGCAAATATAAATATCTGTATGATAAAGTGGCTACAGCTCATTAACTCTGGGTTCAAAAAATCCATATAGAGTTTAAGTTGATGAAAACAAAAATAGAAAAACCAAAGGCAAAACTAAAAGTCACTTTATAACCTGTGGAAGTGCACTGAAACACATATGCATGCTTTTTGCTTGACCTTAGATTTTCAGAACAGCTAGAGGAGAGACAAATCGCATTTACCACACAAGTTACTTTTAAAGTTACATTGGTTGGATTTGCAAATGTTACCATGACTGGTGATGGTGACAGCAATCTGCCAGTTTAGGCGTTCTTTCATACAGAATAGTTTCCATGGAAACCCTCTACGCACCACGCGGATTTCATGAACTGTATATTTTGGCTAAAGAATGACAAGCTGCTCTTTCTTCTTTAATGATCTCCAGATTGGCATCCTCAGTAGATAGGATGCCACCTCACATGTTTTCAATGAAGAAGGACAAAAGGAGAGATGTGAAAAAGGAAAGATTCTACCTCTGGATTTAAAAGCACAGTCCGTGTTAAGAACTTATATATTCATTTCACCTCAGATCAGAAGATCAGACATGTATTGCTGGCCATTCATACCTCACCTTGACCCCATCTGTAGGCCGTTCTAACACTCACTGAGGATGTCAGTAACCTCTAAACCTAGGTAAGTGTGTGATGTGATCTCGAGAAACACCCTCTGTGGAACTGATGCCAGGTCTTATCTCCCCACGGAGGGACCTCGCTCCTTCCAGCAGGCCCCACGGGGTCCGCTGCGGTGTGTTTTTCTGACTTTGTGAGGGAGGGTCGTGTCCTCATCCCCTCCTTCCCACCCGTGTGTTTTCTGTATGTCACTGTTACTTTCTTTATTCACTAACTCACAGAAAAACACTTTAAATAAACATGAGCCTCACAGTAAGAGGATTGTTGTTTTCTTCCTAGACAAAGTGAAGGAGAAAATAAAAGAGTTTTAATGAACGCAGGGTGAATACTTAGCGCTTCGTTCTCCTCCCCTAGAATGAATAGCAGTCATAGGCCAGCGTTTCAGTATACTCTAGTCAGGCAGTGTCAGCTTTCCAACCATGAAATTTACTTTAAGCGCTTCTTTTTGAGATAACTCATGTAAAAATTATGAATTTTATATTGCAATAGGAAATAAAAGGCAGGAAATAATGGAGGGAGAAGTAATTTTTAAAAGAAGTATTCTTGAATTGTACGTGAAAGAAATAATTTTCTCTCAGAGTTGTATTGTCTCAGCCCTTGCTAGTGTAAGTTTCTACTCAGATGAAAAGAAGGTAGGAAGGTAAGCACGAAAACTGTATGGTTGGAGTTGTTTTGATGAAAAGCTTGTTTCTGCTCCAAACAGAAACATTCTGGAATGTGACAGGTACAGATGGAGAGTTCGAAGTAAGCCACTGTCAACTCATAAAAGATTTGGGGAGAGAAAGGAGAGAACGGAGACCTGTGTCTTCCTGAGCCTAGTGTCATTAAGGCACTGTACACAAAGGAAAAAGACACAGTGAGCCCTGTTCTTGTGAGACTGTAAGCTGAAAAGAGAGAGGGACTCCGCAGATGAGCAAAAAAGATCTCTCAGCACCGGCTTCTTCAGGATAAATGTGTTTCCCTCTGGCACATAGTGCCCAAAATGAATATTTATTGAGTGAATGAATGAACGAAGGATAGAAAAGTCAGAGTGTATTTTTGCGTGTTACTTTAATTGAATACATCTTATTCGGTTAAAGAGAACAACAGTATCTCTTTACACTTTAAAATCCCCATGTTTCTTTTTTATTACCATTGAAGGATGGTGATAAAAATCTGAGGGGTTTCAGACAATGAGGGGTAATTTCAAGGGAAAGCTTTATGTATTGTCTTAATGGTAAAGATTTGATGATTTATCAGATAATATTGAGGCAGGTTAGTAAGAAGCTAGGAAAATTCCCTGGCAAGTGGAATGAGGAAAACTGAGACAGATGGTCAGACAAAAAGCCAGGCAATTCGTAGCCAGCTAATAAATCCTAAGATCTCACCTTCCCTGACCAAGGACACTCAGGAGCGAATGGTTTACACATTCCAGACCGTGCAGGGGCAGATCCTCCTTGGTCCCAGCGCCTCTCTGATGACCCTGACCCCTCTATATGCTCATTTTGATGCATCAGCACATCAGAGGACACACCTGGAAAGCTGAACTTTCTGACTAAGATCCTCCCCTGATGTCTCCTCTAAGATCTCCTCCTTTAAAAAAAACTGACAAAAACCCTCAAGACAAAGGATGACAGGGGTGTTCTTCAGGAGCGTGCTCCCATGCCCCCTTCTTTCCTCAGGGGTGTATCTTTGCTTGCTTTCTCCTAAGTGCTAAAGGTTCCCACAAGACTTGAAACCAGGGGAGCATTGGGCAGTGGCAGCTTGTCCTGGCTAAACCCCTGAACCTGTCCCCAAGGGCCCTCCTTTTGCCTCTGTGACTTGTATCCTAAGTCTATGCAGCCCCACGTGGCTCCCTGCTTCTGCATCTGCGACTTTGCTTCTAAAGGGCCAAGGCGGCCTTGCCGAGGCTCGTTTCTTCATGTTTCCACAGGGCCGGGGGGCTCACTCCTATTGCTGTGATCCTGCCGTTTCTCTCCTAAGCCCTTCTTCCTTTGTCTCACTGTCCCCAGCTTTAATGCCTGCACTCTCAAAACGACCTGCAGGCCTCTTGTGAAATCTTTCCTGCATGCAGTTAAGAACCCACACACTCCAGACCCAGTCCCCCTCTGGAGACAATATGAGGAGGGATGTTTTGGCTGAATGGAATATAGGTTGGTATAAATCTTTGACAATTATTTCCTTAAAGGATGATAGATTTTCTCATATTGGACTTAGTGCTCATTTAATATTATTTTCTTAGGAATTGGTGAGGCAGTTTAATAATTGAGAGTAGGGAATAAGAATCACTCTTCAAGTGCTAACCTAGCATGTTACAAGGTTTAAAAAAAAAAGAGACTTGAGTAAGCTCTTGGCCAATGGGTTTGAATGAATGGCTGTTGGACTTTTTTTTTTTTTAAAAAAGTACTCCAAGCAATTATCTAGGTGTCTTCATCCACTTTCTCTTCTCTTCCCAGGTCCTTGTCTCTTATTCTTTAACAATCCTTCCCTGCGTATAAGTATGACATTGAAAATGATAGAGTAGAATGACATAAGGTATCACAGGTCAAGGTCTGGTGATTTCAGATACTATGACTGCTCAGAGAGCCCACAGAAGTAACATCTTTACTGAACGACTCATGTATACAAATCATGATGTACGCGGCAGGAAAAGAACATTCCTAATCTTCACACTCAAGCGAGCTACACGCTTTGAAATATATGTGGCAGCACACTGCCCCACAGGTAAAAGTCCTGGAAAACAGTATCTGTTTCTGATGTTTCAGTTCCTCACTATCAGGCATTATCAAAGATTGCAATGATGTCACCAAAGAGGTAAAACTTGATTTTTGGGAAGTGAAAGTGAAAATGTCATACTCTGTTAATGTACAAACTACAGGGACACATGCAGTCACCAGATACATAGTATATCTGAGGTATTTGAATTTCATGATGGGGGACTAGGAAAAAATATTTTAAAAAGATTCTTGGGGGAGGAGAATGATGAAAAAAATGCTTAAGAAAAACTATTGTGTATTGTACTTTTAGTTTCCTAAAGGCTTTTACCTTCTTCCAGTTCCTGGTTAATGGAACAAATGGGAGAGAGCTAATAGCCTTCTGGGAACCAATTTTTAGAATAGTTGAGCCAGGGCAGACCTTTCAGGTAAAAGCTTATTTGTAGAATGTTCTTAAATCTGGAACTGGAGTGAGATCACTTTTCTTTGAATTGAAGTCAGTTCACTCCTGCAAGATGGTCTAAACTTCAAGGGGAAAGATGAAAAGCTTTGTCCTGGAGAGAAAATGGCACAGAGCACGGAGTACCTGGACTCGCAGGGTAGGAGCAGGCGAAGGGACTTGCTGTGCCCGGAGACAGAAGGGCCCCTAGGAGTGGGAGGAGAGGGCCGTGCTCGCAGGGGTCGGTGATCCCTATTGCCAGCACAATAGCCAGAGAGCACAGGGATTAGCCATTTTTCCTAAGAAAGGTAGGTGTACCTGTCTTTGAAAATATGGGGAAAAGGATGGCGGATTCTCTCTAACATGTAGTATTGAAAATGAAAAGGAATTTGTTGTGTTCTCATTTTTTGCCTAAGTTACTGATGAATAGATCTTTATTTTGGAGTTATATTTATAAATACTCATGTAACATAGAGTGTTTAAAACATCCTTTTTTAAATATTATTCTTGAAATTTCTCAGGAAATGTAAGATTTACTTTGGTTTTCTAAATTAATTTTTATTTAAAATAAATTCTTTTATTCCATTTTGAATCATGAATCATATTGGCTGATATTGAGGTGAGGAATAAATACAAGAAAAAAAAAACCCCAAAAGAATCAAAAGGGGGAAAAATGAATATTTACTCTTCATGCTTTTTCAGTAATTCTTTTTAGCCTTAGTTTTTATTACTATGGAAAATGGGAACTCTCGGCCTGTGCTGCCCAATATAACTCTCTGCTGGGATAGAAATGATCTGTCCTGGCATTTTCTTATATGGTCACCACGACCTCCATCAGGGAGAGTTGAATATTGAGCATGACAAGTGTGGCTGGTGGGACGGAGGCATCACTTCAATTTATGCAGCTATTTGGGGCTAGTGCATACGGCATTGATCAAGACCACAGCTAGAGTATGAGGATGTTTGTATATTTAACTTTACTGTACACAGTCAAACTACTTACTTTGAAACGCTAGAAGAATATTGGCAATGCATTGTGAATTTTCCTCATTTCATGGGTTTAGAACCACAGGCCAATGCCACATCTTCTTAGGATAACTGAAGAGGTCAGCGCCCCGGTTCACAGCCCCGGGACACTTCCCACAGGTGTAGTTAACAAAAATGCATTGATTAATCATTCATTTCTTAAGTAAAAGCTAAAATCCTGTAAATGTAAACAATTCTGCAAAATTGTTTAGCTTAGTATTGGAGAATATGATTATTGATATCTCTAAATGAAACATGGAATTTAGAACAAAACATTGACAAATAAACATTTCAAGGTATAATTGAAAGGTTGTTTATTATAATGTTTCTTATTCACAATTATTACTTAGACTTAATCCTCAACAAGAACTGAAGCAAACCTTGCATTCAGTGGCAAGACCTAACAGCTAATTACGGAATGTTGAAAAAACATATGCTTCCCCCATCCACTAGAGTGGGAAATACAAACCAAAAGTACAGCACAGAGAATATGGCCGATAATGCTGTAATAACTGTGTGCGGTGCCCGGTGAGTGCTAGAAGTACCAGGGGGAGCTCTGCAAAGTACATGATGTCTAACCACTATTCTGTATGCCTGAAACTAACAGAAAATAACACTAAATGTAAACCGTGATTTAAAAAAAAATTTAAATATATATATATATATATTAAAAAAAGATAAATACAAACCAGACATGTGCATGCATTATGTATGAAATGAAATACACATACTTGGTCAAAGACAAATACATTTTTAGATTTTATTTTTTTCATTTTCATTTTTATTTTATTCCAGATTTTTGTCAATGGATAAAGAAAATGTTGAAAGAATTAAATAGGAATTTTATTTTGTAAGGATGAAATTTACTTTATAATAAGATGAAAACGCTATCCAAACTGGGGGGGGGTGGAAAGGGGAGGGAGGGGGGAGCACTGGGGGGTGGTATGGGATGGGAGTAAAAGACAGAAAACTGTACTGAAAAACAATAAAAAAATAAAAAATAAAAAAAAGAAAAACAAAAGAAAACGCTATCCAGCATGTTTAGTGTCTTAAGAAATCATCATCACAAATGAAAATTACAGCAATTATAGAAGACTATCTTTTAAAGCTTAGATATAGTATGAACTAGCATATTTGCATTAATTGGTCAAATATTAAATAGCTAACCTGTTTTTAAGAATCATAGTTCAAAATAATAAGTTGCAAGTTGTGATTATTTCCCTTGTTTTCCTCCAATTTTCACCTTATGATCTAATTATAGGTAACATTTATTAAGCACTCAAACCGTATCCCAGGCACCATGTTAACTCCTCATTTTATAGATGCTGTCCCACTCAATGCTTATGGCAGTGCTGTGGTATAAGACCCACCATTTTCTGAGTTATGGAGTCAACGGCCCCTCACTGGGATGAATTGCCAAGATAGAAAATCGCAGAGCTGAGATTGGCACAGACCCCGTCTCAGTCCAGAGCCTCCGAAGGATTCTGAGAATATAATAGCACAGGAACACAGGGACTCTGAAAGCTAGCTATGATAAAGGAGGGGTCTGCTGATGACTCGCTGTAACAACACATGAGAGTATGATTCTGATGAAATCCAGGACGAAGAAAGATTTGTATTAAGGCTAATAATTAAAATTTCAAGTGCCTGTTTTTTTTTTTAATTTTTGAGACTTAAAATGCTTTAATACGTGAAAAGGCACTGACCCAATTGTTGAGTTGTGGCTATAATTAAGTTGGATGCATCTTATGGACAAATAATAGCTTTCCTATTCATTTATACTAAATTTCCAGGAATTTCACAAGACTTCAGCGATCACTACCGAGGTGGGAAAGACCATGGCATCGCATTCTCATGCAGCTCTGCTGTGATTCAGGAAGTGAAGCCAGTCATTTTTGTTGCACTGTAAATTATTTCTTAGTGATCACTCGGTAGGACTCTGGTTAATAAATTAATGAGCTTAGAGACTGAGGTTGGTGTATCTTCTTAGATATAAATGTCCATCTATTGTTGCCATTTTAACACAGATAAGTAATTTCAAAAATAAAAATATCGACATCTTTGTGTGCCCATGTTTTGCTCTATTCAGTAAAACCAGAAACAAAAAAATTACATGTATGAAATATAACAGAAAATAGTCCAATATTAACTATATATATATTTTTGAGAATTGAAATATAATTTTAATAATATAACTTTTAATCACACACTGTAGAACTACAAATGTTTCATTAGCATCATTTGCTGCTATTTCTATTAACTATATTTTAATGGGCATTTCTACAATAATATCTTTTTTTCACTAAGTAGATACATTCAATTTTATTAAAAATTCAGTTTTATGACATGATAAGTATCTCAAATATAGCATTAATAGAAACCACAGCCTTAACCATATGTTCATTTTCACACGTTTCTAGGGAGCTACTGAAATCACCCAGTGTATACCCTGTACTATTTTGTACAGAGGACTTGGACCCAAGCAAAGTTGTATTCCCTGTGCAACAAGCTTACAATCTAATTATAATAAATGTCTAAGAAACAATCAAAGACAAATTTTAAGTCCAGGCATTACCGACTCATGCTTGGACAATCCCAGCTTGTGTAATTCAATCGTAATGAAGAAGTGCTGCTGCTGCTGTTTTAATAATAGAATACTCGACTAAGGTGAATTGGAATATTGCATAAAAGAAAAAAAACAAACTGCCTGGGAGCCTGTGGGAGTCATTGTAGTTTGTGGAAGGTTCATTTTAGATTCTTTGACCTTTCAGTGTGGAGACAGAGCGATGGAGCTTGTTTTCTTCCTTTCCCTGCAACTCTCTGTCTGCCTCAGATGTGGAAGGCAAAAACAACGGAGGAACAGTAAGAAAGGGGAAGGGCTGCTTTCCTTAGTCCTTTGGTAGTTTATCCTACCGAAATGATGAAAAGGGAAGAAACTGAGTTTGAAGTCGCAGCCTGCAGCAGGAAATAAAGCCTGGAGAAGTTGACTCCTAAAGAAATCTCAGAAGACCAGCCTTGAACTTTAAAGACTTGATATCAGAACACAAGGACGGGAAAAGAAGTTCAGAATGTCTCTCTGAACTAGAAAGAGAAGAAGTGGTAAATAATGAGGACCACCAACAAAAGTTTGGTGAGAATGGTACCCATTTTTTTTTAGGATTTTTAGTTAATTCGAAGGCTTTTTCTATACGATGATACACTTGGACTTGGCTGCTGAGTGCTTCAGCTGACTTGATTTAGTAAAGATTTAGTTTTGAAAAATTGGAGAAAGCCTGCTTAACTTTCATGGAGACTTACCATCACAGTAACATAAATAGCCTTCGCCCTTCTCTGGGGGCTAGGACTAATGTACCATTGCCAGCTAATGGGTAGCCCATGTTATTGTTCTGAAAGTTTCCCAATTATAAAGTCATCTTAAGCAACATTTCTCAAAAGCTAGTACTAAATGACTCAAGAAAGCTAAACTTCAGGCCCTCTGCATTAGTCTGCTCAGGCTGCCATAACCGAATACCAGACTGGGTGGCTGAAATAAAACCATTCATTTTCTTTTCTGGAGCCTGGAAGTCCAGGATCAGAGTGCCAGCAAGTTCAGTTCCTGGCGATACCTCTCTTCCTGTCTTATACACAGTTGTCTTCTCGCTGTGTCTTCACACGGCATTTCCTCTGGCCTCCTGTGATGAGAGGGTGAGGTCTCTGGTGAATCTTTTTCTTGTCATTAGGTCACCATTTCTGTTGGATTAGGGCCTCACCCTTACAGCCGCCATTAACATTACTTCCTTAAAGGCCCTATCCCCAAATACAGTCACACTGGGGGTTACGGCTTCAACATATGAACCTGGGGGGAGCACACAGTTTAATCCACACATCCTTCATCTGTCTGATGACACTCCATGGCCAAGTTTATTTTGACGAGCCTGTGCCACCTATACAGTATGAGCACCTTATGGAGATCACCTTCTCCTAGAGGCTTCTCCTTTGTTTTATAAAACGTCTCTCTTGCAAAGTCTAGAGAACCTGAAATTTGACACACATGTGGACATTTCACTGTCCTCTCTCTTTCCTCCCTATAATACCAGGTAAAACGATTTTCTCCATATCATTTCTTCTTTTTCTCCTCCTCCTCTTTCTGACTGTAGCTAAACTTGAATGCTAGATAGCAGGTAATCCTCTACACTATAAAAATATCTTTAAACTAAGTTCTTCAAACTTGGTTGTTGATATGCTAGTTCAAAGAAAGCAACTTGTAAAGTTTTCTCTAGTCACTGTGGCTATTGTCTTGCTGCATAATCCTATTTTGGAATAATTTAAGCCTTCTTAGATAATATGTAATATATTCAGGTGATTCATTTTGTATGTGTAGCTAAAAACAAGATTAACAATCAAGAAAAAAAAAAACATTTTAGCCCTGGCTGGCATAGCTCAGTGGATTGCGTGCAGGCATGAGAACCAAGCAACCACGACTCTACTCCCAGTCAGGGCACATGCCTGGGTTGCAGGCCAGTTCCCAGCAGGGGACACACGAGAGGCAACCATACATTGATATTTCTCTCCCTCTCTCCTTCCCTTCCCTTCTAAAGATAAATAAGTAAAATCTTAAAAAAAAAAAATTCCCATTTCTTTAAAAAAAAAGAGAAAGAAAAAAAACATTTTATATGAGTAGGAGGTAAAGTAGAACTTACAATGATGCAAGTCACTGTATTTGACTGTAACAAGAAAACTTTTTTTTTCATTTAGGTTCTTCGCTCTCCTGCATTGGTGAGAGTGTTTATCAGTGTTTACTGGTGCCAACAAGATCAAAGTTGAATGGGCTGCAGAAAAGCTCTTATGCAGCAATGCTGATTATCTTCTTAAATAAACAGTTTTGATTGCCAGTAAGCCTTAGAGCTGATTAGGAGAAAAAGGAGGTAAGGATTGTTAAAGCACTTATGTACCTTAATGGAAGTCATTGAAACTTACCAAAAAGCACTAGATGTAATGCTCAGATGTGTCTAGAAGATGGAAATAATTTCTTTCCTCCTAAGTTCTTACTAGGTGTCCAGAGGCCACTACATTCCTGAAACTTTTTTTCAAAGATTTTATTTATTTATCTTTGGAGGGGAAGGGAAGGAGAGAGGGGGAGAAAGATCAATGTGTGGTTGCCTCTTACCTGCAACCCTACCAGGGACCTGGCCTGCAACGAGGTCATGTGCCCTGACTGGGAATGGAACTGGCAACCCTTTGGTTCGCAGGCCTGCGCTCAATCCACTGAGCTACACCAGCCAGGGCCATTCCCGAAACTTTTACTTGGGGATCAGTTTTTGCATTTTGTGAGCTCTCTAAACTAGTTTTCCTCCAGTTGACCCTTTAACAGAGAGGCTAATCCTTTTTTTTTTTTAAGATTTTATTTATTTACTTTTAGAGGGGAAGGGAAGGAGAGAGGGAGAGAAATACCAATGTATGGTTGCCTCTTGTGCATCCCCGGCTGGGAACTGGCCTGCAACCCAGGCATGTGCCCTGACTGGGAATCGAACCACGATCGTTTGGCGTGCAGGCCCACACTCAATCCACTGAGCTACACCAGCCAGGGCAAGAAGCTAATCCTTAACATTGGTTTCCTTATCATTTCTGGTTCCAGTTAACGAACCAGAAGCATAAGAAGAAGACTTACATTTTCCTTCATTCCATAAGTCTTTATTGAGTACCCATGTTCCAGACTTAGCTTTAAGTTCTGGAAACATACAATGAGTACACCACAGACTCTACTCAAGCTCACTGCCTAGCAGGGGTGACGGAGAAAGGAATAAATGATTTCCACTTTACTTAGATGAGTGCGTAGTAGAAATAATTACAGGACACAGTGAGATAACAAAGGAGAGAGCAGGGAAAAGGCACCACGGAGGAAGTAACATTTGTGCTATGTCTTAAAGGATGAGTAGGAGTTTTCCAGGCTGAAAAAGAGGGAATAGCATGCAAAATAAGCTGTAACATGTGCTGACAAAGAGTAGTGGAAAAGCATGAGTATAAAATAGCATCTCTATTTTATTTTTATTTTTTTATTTTTATTTTTCTCTTCACCCCTTCTCCTCAGCATCTGTATTTTATATTCTGCTTGACTCCAGGCAAAATCACAATAATTATATTTTCCATAAATCTTGCCAATTAAGCTTTAAAAAATTGAAACCAGTTGCATAACCTATGTATACGTTTTTCCACATTGGTCTTTAAGAAGTGAAATTCATCCTTAAAATCAAAATGAGTTTAGTTTCATCCAAATATTTTACAATGCATTGTCTTTTTCTGCAAAAAAAAAAAGAGAGAGAGAGAGAGAGAGAAAGATAACCTGCAGTGAAAGGGCAGCAGTGCATGAAGAAGGAGAGGATTCTATAGGGATGCCGTTATTATGGACTCCCTTTGACCTGCCCAGAAAGAGATGTGTTTCAGGGACATGCATTCTAGTCTGACCTGGCACGGCTGTGCTTTTAGGTCACCGTTTGACAGCCGTGGGGGGAGGACTTCTGGGCACTGTTCTTCCCACCTGCCTCCTAGTGTGCATCTGAGGAGGAAGTGCCGCCACTCGGACCTGTAAATCCAAGACATTAGCCTCTCCCACCAGGGGTGGAATAGCTTTAAGCTAAAAACATGTGTTAGTTCAGAAATAGCCTCCTCTCTCCTTTTTCCATTTTATGTGACTGCATTAGAGAACTCTTTGACAAACTCAGCTGCTCTCTTGTCAAGTCTTTCATCTGATAGCCTTCTGTGCTGGTTAGTTCCTCCCAAGATGAGGTTGTGCTTGGGCCCTGCGGCAGTGTGGGAAAAGGTCAGGCTTGGCCAGCACCACAAATCCGCTGCCAGAAATCTGTCGTGATGGTCATCACTCACCGACTCCATGGTGACTAAAGTGCTACTTTATTTTCCATTGAGCTGTGCTTCCTTTTATAGAATTACGTTGGGAAACTTGTAGAAAGAAAGGAGGAGGAGGAATGATGGATAGGTTTGGGGCATTTTTCTATTTTTGGATATAATACCACGAAATACTATCAAAGTATGCTCTCAACTCCTAACTTTTGGGTACAGTCTCAGCAGGCTGGAAAATGAACTGATGCAATAAGCATTTGGGAACTAAAAGTGCGTAAAGAGAGGTCAGAGCAATGTCAGGTCAGCAGGCTATGGGCCATGCTTAGTGTAACTAAGAGAAGTTCATTTTGAGGTTAGGAAAAATGTGTGTGGTACTTACTGAGGTTTGGGGAAGTATGCACTTATATCCTGTTGTGGGTATGTTACTTCATGTAATTCTTAAAAATTGAATGCACAAAATTATTAACTGAGACACTCCAGCTTGAGTAATTTATCTTTTAAATGTACTCGTACAAACAATTAAATATTCATGTTCGAAGATCTTGCAGCCTTGTCTGTAAAATTGGAAACCACCCAGATGACCATAATAGAGAAATGGTTTAAAATGGTGCAATAATGTACAGCACATGGTACAACTGAAACCAGAAAAGCAGGCGGTCGTGCTGCCTGTCACCTACCAGACCTAAACAGAGACAGGGCTTGGATCTTTTTGGGTGGTTTATTCATATGGCTGGTGATCTGAGAAGACAGTGGGTTTGCACCCTAACAGACCATCTTAAATTCCATTTTTAAATGGCCCCTTTGGTAAGGAAAACAAAGTGTAGGTAAGGGGTTTGGCATTCAGGGACAAGTTAATTGGATTAAAAAACTGCACCCTTCTCACCCTGGGCGGTGGTCTTTAGCTGTGTCCTGGGTGGTGTCATCTCGCCTGGAGCACAATGGCTGAGATACCATCTTGAATTGCTTGCAATCCTCCTGAGGCACAGAGGTGGAGCTGCTGGTGGTCTCCTGGAGTCAGGGTGGGTCATATCTTCAGTTCCTGGAACAAAACTTTTATAGGCACTGATTACTAAGCTTATTAGTTATTACTTAAATTAAAATTTTCCAACTTTCAAGTCCCCTATCACTAACTAGGACACAAAAAATAGTACCCATAAGTTATAACATCACACAGATTTGGTTAGCCACTTTTCCTGGAAGCACTTTCGTTTTCTTCAGTGACATCATTCTTAAATGATGTGTTTTGCTCCTCAGTCCTGGCCATTTCTGATTTTTCTCTGTGATTGCCTTGTCTTCCACTACGTCCTAAAGAATTGCATTGGACCTATTCTCCTCTCCCTGCACACGTGTTCTCCGGATAAACTTGTCTGCCACACTTCATCTGGTTTCACTGAGCATCTTTGTGCTGGTGGCTCACAGATGTCTTTCTCAGCAGAGACTTTTTCTGAGTCCCAGATCAATAAATCTAATTATCCACAAAGCTTTGTACCTCACACTCAACAAAACAAAACTATTTTCTTATCTTCATATAATCTTATCCCTCTTCAAAATGTCTTTTCTTGGTAAACGTTACCAGTCAAAGGTCAACAGAAGACAGTTGTAGTCAAACAAATCTGGGTTTGTTATTGGCTGCAGCGAGAGTGAGTGAGTGCTCACTCGGGGAACGCAGGGCTTCTCAGGGAGAGCGTGTTGGGAGGGATTGATGTGGAAGATCAGCTTGTGTTAGATGATTTTGAGGAGGGTTCACGAAACTGGCTCTGGATCGGGTGTATTTATTAGGGGCAATCTCATAATTGGGTATCTTAATACTTTTTATTATTGAAATGGAGTGAAGCAGGGTAAATGCTATGGTTGGCAGAGAAACCAACAGGAAGAATGCAATGTTTGGTCATTTTAGTGGTTTGCATTGGCAAATGACAAAACAGTTTAGCAAAGAGTCTGACGTCCATTCGTGGGAAAACAGTCTGTTGATTGGGGGAGTACAGGTCACCCCGAGTAGAGGAGCATTGTTCCTGAGGGATTTGTGGCGGAGTGAGCGAGTTTCCCAGAGTGTTGGAAGAGGCACTGTGGAAACAGGGTGCGATTGGCTGGGGGGTTGGGGATTTCCTTACAAGGCTAGCGGGTTCTATCTGTAGGGTAAGGTTAGCTCTCTGAAGCTGAGTTGAAGGATTGTGAGTGGTGTATGTTCGGTTTCCTTCACAGGTGTTTCCCAATCGTGCAGGCTGACAGGTTTACATTTGTGATGTGGACTAGGCCACTGGGGCGGCCTGCATTTTGGGGGTCCTGATATATGAATTAACTTTATCAGCATGGTGTTCTTATTTTCTTTGTGCTCCATCATAATTACAGAGGGTCCTGTTTTCATCTTGCTCCCTCATGCTCACAGAATGAACTGGTGTGGAATTGTTTACGTTCAGCCGAACACCGTGGCCAGCTGCTGGCACCAGTCACAGGGCTGTTATTTCTTTTCTCACAGCCGCAGCTCTACCTGCCCAAGCCAGAAACCTGGTGTCTTCCTTGAACACTTTATCCAACATGCTCATCCAATCAGTAAGCTCTGTGGACAGTCCTAAATGACTCTAAAATTAATCAACGTCTCCTCTTCCCTGCTCACATAACAATCGTCTTCCACTTTTCCTACTGTGCTAGAATTGTAGCTGGTCTCAGTGCCTCTGCTTTGCTCCTTCCTTGTTTCTTTCTTTGATTTGTTTTATAATGCCATTCTCTTTTAAACATATTATTCCTTTAAAACAGCACTGCTCAACCTTGGCTGCCCATTAAGATCACCACAGGAGACTTTAACAAAATACCAACACCACTCCCTTCCCCAAGAGGAAAAATTGCACTAACGGTTAATCACAGGCAGTTTGTGTTGCCATGTCTCCTAAGTAAGCAGAAGCCTTATTGCCGAAGTGAACTTTGAGGGGAATGGTGGCTAGCTGGAAACGAGCCAGTGAAATGTCAGAGGGGTCTGTGGGAAAGAAAGACGAGAAGGGGAGGAAGACTGAGAAATCCTGCAGGCAGCTGGCAGGGAGTGTGATACTGTGATTCATATCTTCCATGCAGTGTCTGACTTACAGTAGAAATACAGTAAATATTTTTAAAACTGTAGAAGAGTATGAAGAACATCTTTTCTGTCTCTCCACTGAGTTACTATTTCTATTATTATGATAAAAGAAGAAAGGATAGGAGAATTGTGACAGAAACTAATGCCAAGCAAATTAATTGTCTCAAAAGAGTGCTTTAAATTTCATTTTGAAGATGACAGCCACGGTCTCTCAGTCTAGATTGATTTCTCCCCCTAGGTCTGCTTTCCACAGAAAGGGCAGAATATGTGCTTTTTTAGTGGAAGACGGCATTAACACTTATTATCAATCATGTTGACAGTGAAGAGAAAAAAATAAGGGTGTGAATAATCTTAATTTTGTTAGAGATGGGGAAAATGTGCTTCAAATGAAGACGAATGGAGTCTCATCTTTCAAGTTTTAAGGATATACTTAGGCAGTCAGTCATTTGGTTACTGATTTAACAAGTACTATCAGGACTTATTATGTACTTAAAACTGCCTTGAGTTTGGCACTGATGAGCACTGGGCAAGGTTTGCTTCTTGTTATTGTAGAGGAGGAAAAATTTGTTTCCAACTCTTCCAGGTTCTTTTGGCTGGTCTGTTAATTAAATTGACATGAGACAGAATAACGGGAGAAAACCAAATTTAATTTTGTCGTATGGGAGCTCACAGACATGAGAAGTTCAAGGGGCAGCCAGGCAACTGTGGCTTATATTCCCAAGGGCTATCTTCCCAAGGGTTCCTTCCCAAAGGAAGGCAACTTACGGGAAGATGGGAAGAACAAGTGTTTGGTAAACAGATGTTGGCTGTGCCATGCATAGGCAATGGGACATAGAGAGGAATTTGAACCAACAGACCCTGCTGAGCTCTCCCCAGCCCATGACACCTAGCCCATGCTCTGTAGTTATCTTTGACGATACTTTTCTTCCTGGACCAGACCTTCTGTAGAATTCTTTTGGACAGTTAAGGGAGAGGTATAAAGTGCTTCCCAAGCCTTTTGGGCATTAATTGTCTTTAGCTCAATAATTTCACATGTCGAAATGGCATATTCTGGGGATCTTGTTTTGGATCCCTTCATAATATATCCATTTAGAATTCAAAATACCAGTTTGTTTTTTGCCTCATAATTTACAGAAGCCATCAAAGGCAAATGGATATGCTTAAAGTATGCTTGAAATATCAAAATAGTTTCCTAAATGGATCCCATTATTTCTCTTTCCTGCTGGCAATGTCTTCTTTATGGCATAAAGTGTTTAAATAGTGGAAACAACATTTTGTTGTCTTGATAAAAAAAAGAGAGTAAAAAAAAATTCAGGTAGATATGTTACTTAGGGGCTTATGCCTCTCTCACTGGGAAATAGCTACAAAGAGGTTCTCCCTTTTTTCTCTTCTCTCCAAGATTATGCAGAAAGAATAGTAACAACAACCCAGAACCTGTCTTTAAGAAACAAACAAGCAAACAACAGTGGAGTGTAACAATGCTTTAGAACTGATTAAGGTACAAATAAAATGCATTTCTAGACTACATGTTTTGCCTATGTGCCTTCATTAACTTGTTAACTTCCTTATCTCTTACCTTTTGAATGGATTTATAAAACCAGGAAACCCAAAATAAGCAGGCCTTAGGGTCATATATCATTTCCCTACTAAGAAACTGCTGCAGTCACATGTGAGGCTCCCTGGGAAGCCAACCGTGAGACAGTGATTTGCTTTTGTGAAGATAGGGGGCGCTCTCAGGGTCAGAGGGGATGGGGAGAGAATAAAGCAAGATGGGGCCAAGGGAATCATCATGGAGGCTTTAGCCAACCCTACAGGGAGCTTTGAGGATAGGAGAACTTTTTAAAGGGTGGGTCTTTCTAGCACTTTCTCATGCCCATAGACCAGTCTGAGGGCTACACTGGGAAGGCAGTACAGCCTTGGGCAAAGTGGTTTTCTTTAACTGAGGGCAATCACCTGGAAGGGGGGACCCTGTGACTTGACAGTGTAACCCTCCTAGAAACTGGGAAAAAAATTGCTTCCATCTTGCAAGTGGGAGGAATGGGAGGGGCATCCCTGTGCAGGCTGCACGGAGTGAAGGAGGGCGTGACGAAGACACCGAGAGACCTTGGATTTGTGCAGATAACATCACAGACATTGAGGTTGGAAGAAAAGGAACGTAAATATTTGTGTTACCAGGCAGTTTAATAACCTAACTGGTGGGATATTAAGTTTGTGCTTATTCTTATGTGTAAAGTTGTCACCTGACCTCTCTCAATCTCCCCCTAGCTGTCTGTCTTTATGTGTTAATGTATTTTTGTGCTTACTTATTAACTAATTCATGCATTTTTCAAGCTATTCTGTGATAATTTCTGAGAACAGACTTTAGGGAATTCCTGCTTGAGAGAGCCTTAAAGCTGGAGATTATAAAATGGCTCTAAAAGATATTTATAGCTTACAAAATTTCCATTTATATGTGGTTAAAGTCTCACTAAAATGTTGCTGGGAAAACAACATGTTTATCAAATAAAAATGCTCTGTTTCCTTTTTCCTCTTTCATTCCGGAGATTGAAGCCTGAGGGGAATCTGTCAGCTGCAACCCATAAAGTTGGGTGGTCAGAGGACTAACCTGCCCACCAAACCCCAACAAAGACAAAACACAGGATTTTAACCTCAGTCTTTCCTGAAGCTCTGGGATTTCTCTCCCTCTCTCCCCCTCTCCCTTTCTCACTGGCACACAAACAAGGCTCTTGGGTTGCATATTCACATCAATGTAATTTATGTAGAAGATTACGGCTAGGACGAGTGGATATCTGCTAACAAGTAAGAGAGCAGCAATTTTACCTAAGTGCTTTTCTTGGCATAGTTTGCAAGTGTCAGCTGCTTTATTGTGTAACTGCTAACAAAACCAAAGGGCTGATTTTATATTCATAGATTTTATCCACACTTAAAGGCTAGGGGATTGTACAAGAGCCAAGACTATTACAGGTCATCTTAGAATTCCACCCACCACAGTGTATAAGATTTGTGTCAGTTTCTGATAGTTCCCCACATTCTTAGTCTTTAAATTCCAACTTTTAAAATTCCCCTCCCCCCCCTTTTTTTAAGTGAATGTTTACCATTATCCCCTCTTATTCATGAGTTTCTGGAGTCAAATAGAACTCTCAGTATACTCTATATTTTCTTTACCTTTGAATCTTCTTCAGTGTTGTGAAAGCAATCTAGATTTAGAAGAAATTAGAGAGGAACTCAGGATATTTTTGGTTTTTTGGTTCCAGAAATGTAACCAATGGTGGGGGAGGGGGTGGTGTGGTGACATGATGCTACTCGGAAACTAAAGGTCTGTGTTTTTCCATTGCCTCTGCCGCTTGTGTCTTTGGCGAGAAAGTGTTCAAGTTCCTTCCTTTTCTTTTTCCTCCATGACATGAGTAGGTAGCTCAACAATATTTACCTGACAGTCTACTTTTCCTCACTGACCTGTGATTCCTACTCTGTTCCTGGGACACAGCAAGGAAGGGCCGTGGCTGTGGGAGGGTGATTAGATCTCTTTGCACAGTTCACCATGCAACAGAGCACCACTAGAGCCAAACTGCTTCTCAGGCCCTTGGCATGGCATGTTAAGTAATGTGGAACTCCTCAGACTTAAGGGGCCCGTGGATTAGACATGAAGATGAATTTCAGCAGATGTCTACTTGCACAGAGGACATTGAAATTGACTGTGTACCCTCTGATTCCCTGGTATTTTGTAAGATTCTCAGAACTTGGATAAAATCCTGGACAAATGAAAGGAAACTACAGATGGAATAAAATTGTTTTCCACCGTTCTAGTAGAATTAATATTAGAATCGTGCATTATAATAGATGATATTTTATTTATAGCATATCTGAGTTTGTGGACAGATAGACATTTTTTTTTCTCCAGCTATATCTAGATCCTTAGGCTGGTGAAGTCCTTATGGAAAGAATGGTGGGTGGGTGGCATTTTCACCATTTAATCAGTATATTCATTTTCATTTCAGTCTTTGCTGGGCCTAAGAGAAATATTTTGGATCCCTCCCCACATGTATTATTGAATATGCAATTTTTTATAAGTATAAAAAAGGAATTTGGACCCTGAATTCCCCTCTACCATAAAATTAATAGACAACATATCTTTTAAACGGAAGTGTCCCAGTTAGTTGTCTGGTGCAGGAAAGAGCAATGTGGGCTTTTAAAAGGAAATTTATTGAGGTAGAAAGTTGAGTCTAGGCATCTGACTTAAACTTACCACAAAGGCAGGTATTATTAGAGGGACATATATATCTTTTGTGAACTTATTCAGAAGTTGCTTCATACCTTCATAGCACATTAATCCTGAGGTTCATATATTGAGGAAAAAGGGGTTTACTTATGAGTATAATAATAAAAATAGGTTAAGTCAAAAGACACTTCTCTTCACCTACCGATTTTTACATGGACTTAAGAAAGCCAAGAGACATTCCCAGTCCTCAATGTTATCTCTGCTTGTTAAAATGCAGGCACGAAATCAATAAAATGCAATAAAATTCCAAAAATATGAAAATTATCCATTGATAATCACCTCTCTTTTGTCTTCCTAATAAAGAAATGAGTCCTTTTGTGCTGAGTCCATCTATATAAGAAAGCACAGAGAGACAAAGTTTGGTGAAGAGCAGAAAACCAGACTGTATGATGAGAACTGCTGTAGAGAGTGAGGCATTGCGTTGAAGTAGAAAGGGTATTTTTGTAAATGACAAGGTGGACTCCTTATTTAGATGTCCTTGATATTCTTGGTTTTAAGCTTCATTTCATATTCATTTGAGTTTACTGAATGCAGCACAGCCCTAAGACAAAAATGTGTGAATTTAAGATGCGTATTGATTACCATGGTGTGGGCCTGAATTGAAATAGCAGTGATATTTTAGGCCAAGGGATTTTGCTATGAGACCCCCTGTCTCTCCCAACAACCCCGCCCCCTCCCCCATTGAGCATTACAGAAAATCACCTCCCCGTCTTTCCCAGTGGCAGCACCAGCCGTGGTAACAGTGAATCTTCACTACCAAACACGGGTGGCAGTGGGAAAAGCAATGGAGTCCAGTAGCATCAGTTGTGGGGTCTGGCTTAGATGTGAGAGTCGTTCATCTATCTTCTTGGTAAGTGTTAACGAATGGTTCCTGAACATATGTAAGCCCCTTGAGAACCCTAGTAGGTATTTAGAAGGAAGCCTGGAACCTTGGCAACTTATGCTGGTAATTTGAGAACTTTCACACTTCTGGGTATAAATATAAGTGAGTCCTAACCTGTAGCTGTAAGCTAGTGCTCTCTTCTACTAGGGATGTTGTCTATGAGTGCCAGCATTTTTTCAGGTGTATTTCATTCAAGCTCTGGGGTATACCAAGAATGTTTAGAATACCTAGAGCATGAAATGTTCTCTTGTTAGTTTTAAGCTAATAAAATGTTGGAGGTTTGCTGCTAAAATTAATGAAGAGATTTGAATTAGTTTATCTTGAGCCATTCCTTATGATGGTGATTAACCACCTAGCAGGGCAAGGCAACTGACAATCTTATTTTATGACAATAAAATCACGTTTAGCTTCCTGTTTACTACAGAAAATGAAAATAAGACATTAATTCAACTTATAACGAAAGTGATATTAAAATATAAAGTTAAAAAAAGAGTGAAGTAAAAATCCAGCCCTACTTTGTTCCTACTGCAGACCTTAGCAAATCCCAAACCTGTCTGGAGAGCCCACTGGGTTGTTAGCCTATTAATGGTGAGGGACATTCCATAGGGTTAGAAAACAGCTTCCCAGTTAAAGATTCTGGGAGTCAGTTGGAATCTTGAGGGGAAAAATCAAGACACCCCTGGTGTGGATCCAAAGAACTGCTGCTGCCTTGACTTATCTTTCTGAAACTGGAAGAGCGTGCGGTTGTGATAATGGCTACCTGCCTGAGTGGAGTCTGAAGCTTGAATCATAATCATCATTCGGGATATACTTGTGCACTTCTTCCTCCGAAAGAGGGCAGATCAAATCAGAATTCCAGCTGCATTTCTTCCAAACTTTTGCTCATATATCTAAGCCAGGTATCTACCTGTGATACTTTGGTGAATTCTGCCACCACCTGCAATTACATGGTAACTTGGCCATCAGTGGCCAGGTTTTTCCTCCCTCAACCTTTTCTTACTCCACAGACATATACATACAACATGAAAACCATGTCACTGTGATCACTCTCACTGTGGAAAGAAATCATATAGAAGGAGATATTGATGACTCTGAACCTTGAGGAAGATTATTTAGGGACAACCTCTGCTTAGCATATCAAATCTTCTAAATGGAGGACCTTTTACACAGGGCAGTGAGTGAATGCTTCACACAGCTTTAAAAATATTATAGACTTCTTTGGGAACATGATAAAAGCATTAGATCCATCCCTAAATTTGGCCCAGAAGAAAAGACTTTTTTTTTTGCATTAAATATTGGGGACTTCATGGATTTGCTAAAATAAAGTTAAGTATACCAGCTTAAAGAGAATCCAAGGTTTAAGGATTGGCAACAGAGATTAGTTCATGAGCAATTGCAAAGACTATAATAGAGAAAAGCTTCTAAATGGCTTTTCTTGCATTGATGTATATTATGTATATTGTATTTGAACTCATGGATAGATCTCTTGTAGAGAGTGAAGAGACGATAACTTCATGTTTCTTTCTGGTGATCTGTCTGGGTAAATGCATAGAATTTGGAAGAATGTATAATTAAGAGGCTACTTTGACTTTCTCAAGTCAGCCTTTGACAAGTGTTAGATGGTAATCAATTTATATCCAGGTAATGATCAAAGAGTGTTTAATAAACTTTAGATACAGGAACAGTGGATCGATGTGAGGGAGATAAGCAAGCAATTGCTTGTTCTTGCCCCTTTTTCTCTTTGTTGTTTGTCCCTCATAACCATGAATACTAGTTCATATTGTAGGCAGAGGGTCAGTATTCATTACACTTCCATTTCCTTATTGTAATATCATATCTCTGAATGAGGCTTACATGAAGGATGGTAGTTTAGCACATTTATGGTGGGTTGCTTAGAACCTGACCAATAATAGCCCTGGATGGAGTGGCTCAGTAGATTGAGTGACAGCCTGAGAACTAAAGGGTCACCTGTTTATTTCCCAGTCAGGGCACATGCCTGGGTTGTGGGCCATGTCCCCAGTAGGTGGAGCTCAAGAGGCAACCACACATTGATGTTTCTTTTCCGCTCCTCCCTTCTTTCCCCTCTCTAAAAATAATAAATAAATAAAATCTTTAAAAAAAAGCACCAATAATAAACTGACAGGAATGTCTATGCTTAATTTGATAATACATTTTACATGTGGCCCCCACTCTGATATCAGAGAAGTCTTCTTTGTTTCAACCCTTGTCTTTTCTTTTTGATACTCTTAAGATAATTTTCTTATCAACTACCTCACCTTGCAATATTTGAAAGACAAATGGATTTTCTCATATTTTCAGAGTGGGAAAGACACTGTTGTCTTCCTGTTTTTCTAATGTACACTGCCTATGAAGAACTCAATAATTATTTGTTAAATAGTGAGGCATTTTAGGTGAAAAAAATTGGAAATCAGAGAGATCATATGTGTTCCTTAAGGTAATTTATCTAGTAGTAATAGATGAATTGCACGTTTTTCTATTGACTTAAAAATAATCCTTTTCTGTTAGAGGTGACAGTCAAAGTCATTTTACGTGACTACCTGAAACCTACAGTGTAATTAGGATCCTAGAAAGGCTCTCCATAGGAAAGGTCAAGGTGTCTGATTTTGCTGAGATTCCATTAGCAGTCTGAACCATTATAACAGAAGCAAGCACCAGTTTTAAAAAAATCTTAGTAATATTAATGGGCACACCTTTGACTGCGTTCAGGTGCTGGTCTACTAAGATATCCCCTTCTCCCTCTTAGTTGTCATAAACACGCAGAGGTTTATTGAACTGTCCAACCAGGGCTGGTATTATCTTGATTTGGGGGAATGTTAGCTCTTTCTCCTTTCTTCTTTATTTGGTTATTTTGTCATTTGGTATGCTGAAATAGAATCACTTCAGAGCTTCTCCACAGCCACATTTTCCTTATCAGTTTTATATACTATATGCACGGTGCACAGATTGTTCATGAATAAGCCCAGATAGTACACCATTATACCCAGCGTAGCACGAGACGAGAGTGCATGGGAAACACATAGAAATTAATGTTATTACTTTTACTATTTCTATTAAAGTTATTCCCTTTACTCTTGTTTTATTGTTGTTTTCACTGGAGAAGAAATGCAGGGATTTATTTAGTTTTCTATTTTGTAAACATTTCTTATATATAAATAAAGTAAGATTATTTCCTCACAGCATAAAATGTTTGATTACCCCTTGTCGTTAATTAATGGCTAATTAATTAATTAATTAATAATACTGGGTGTTGTATGTATGGTGAGTCACATACAAATGTTTTCCTCATGTTTCTCTATTTGTTTTCCTTTTAAAATATTTTATTGTTATAAACATTAAGCAAATTTGCTGCTAATGAAACATATAATAGAAACAGATGCCTCCACTTATCTTTTTTGTTCTACTCTCAGTAGAAATAGCACTTCTTATTATGAGAACAATATGTAAGTCTGTTTATTGGAAGGGCCCTAGTGAGTGGCCGTTAGGAAGCTGAGTAATGGTAGCCACTCTCCGAGCTGTCACTTCATCAGAGAATAATTTGGTTACCGAATGGAGCAGATGTTCCGTCCACATCTGTGTACTTGAAGCACACTGAAAGCACAAAGTCAGCCTAAGAGCACTTGCCGATGAATGGAAGATGCCAGGAAAGATAAAAAGGAAGAATCACAGGGTAGCAGGTTCTAGAAACCATTTGGTTGAATACATTTCAGGTATCCAAATGGTAATACAAAATTATCTCGCACAATATCCAGCCCTGGGAAAAGTAAGACTTCAAAATGTGCTATGTAGTTTCAAGTGTGGTAACAAAAGGTCATTATGGAACTATTACTGTCTTCAGAGTAAAAGAAACTAAAGCAAAATTCACTGTGGTTTCAATTCCCCATTGCTTGATGGCATGATTTGTCTTGCCCACAAATAAAATATTTCTAGACAAAATTTTCAGTGAAATTTTGTTATCCTTACCTCATAAGTCTATTTTGCTTTTATGTATACATAATAAACTAACTTTAAACTGAAGCTACCATACAATCTCTTACTCTCAGGGGAAAAATGCATTTCCTGTTGTTTGGTATATGACTTAATCTGAAAAAAAAAAGGGAAAAAACAACACTTTGGTCTAGGTCAGGGTTTCTCTAACCTCAGCACTGTGACATTCATGTTGGACAATTCTTTGCTGCAGGGGGCTGTCCTGTGTAGAATATTTAGCAGCCCCTCGGCCTTTACTCAGTAGATCTTGTTAGCATCTCCTCCACCAAGTTGTGACACTTAAAATGCCTCCGGACATTGCCAACTGTCCCTCGGGGCCCAAAGTGCCCCCCAGTGGAGAACCACTGCTCCAGATTCTGGTCCTCTGATATTCTTTTCCAAGATGGTGTGATCTGAAGCCCTTACAGCACTCAAAGAACGCTATCAAGTGATGAAATATGGACTTCAATCAAAAGGATTGCTCCAATCCTTGAATAATTTAGAAAAAAAGTAGTTTTGAAAGATATATTAAAAATAACAACTTTATTAGTCATCAAAAATGGGAAAAAATACTCCAAACGAATGGCTTAATCTCCAGCGCCTTTGTTGCTCCACATGAATAAATAGCTATAATCATAAAATTAGCACGCTGCTCTCAGTGCCTGGCAGGCATCTTTCATTCACTGGATAATCACTCACCACTCGGTATGTTTTACCTGGTGCCTCTCACTGGTGATGTGTTATAAAAGGCTTTCATGACTAGTATACACGCACCTTGTTACATTTTGTTTCATCACACAAAGAGGGACTGGCATGAATTCCAAGCTGTAAGAATGATTTTCATTTTTCACACAGTGAATATTCCCAACACCTCCTGTTGCTACAAATAATCCTAGAGGGTGTGAATTATAATTTGGCATGATGTTCAATGCTACATTTTCTGGGGCAGGACAAATCCTAAATTTAAGAGACACTAAATTTGGGAGGGATTCTTTCTCAATGAGAAAGTGGCACGGATGTTTGTTTGCCTTGTGGCAGGTACTTCTCCACCTTCATTCCCTTGAAGGACATCGACCCTAGACATACATACAGCATGGGGACTTTTTGGAAGGCTCGCCTGCACTCCAGCACTCCCTACATGGACAGCTGCGGCCCCACTGTGAGGGCACAGCTGCCCACTTCTGCCAAATCCTGCGTTCTGTCTTTCCCTTCCCAAGAGTACGAGCACCCAGGAAATGTCTGGCACGCGAGTCTGCATGCCAGGGTCTGCTTGCTGGAGAGTCCAACCTGCACCAGTTGGTGCCAGGAGCAGTCTGAGAAAGCAGATGCTGTGATGAGTGGGGTGCTGTAACACTCAGTGGGGGGATTCATGGACAGTGCATAGCTTTTGGCACAAAGTAGCAGTTCAGTTGTTAAAACTTTCACAAGTGGTAACTTGGGATGATATGTCAGCGGAAAAAGTGGGAGCAACATTCGAAATGGGGAGGAAACAGCAAATATAAGGACCATGACACTGGATGAATTTTTTTAAAAATCATTTATTTTTAGAGAGAGGGGAAGGGAAGAAGAAAGAGTGGGAGAGAAAAACACCAATGTGTAGTTGCCTCTCATGTGTCCCCTACTGAGGACCTGGCCTGCAACCTAGGCATGTGCCCTAACTGGGAATCAAACCTACAACCCTTTACTTCACAGGCCCATGCTCAATCCACTGGGCTACACCAGCCATGGTGACACTGAATGAAGTTTTCTAGAGATAATGGATACTCTGGAGAGAGACAATGAAAAACTGAGGACAGCTAACTGTTAATTAAAGGTTGACTATGGAATATGGGAGGCCTCGAGGGCAGCGTGAGTGTAGCCCACCCCACTATTCTTTTAACACTGTTTCTGTACGTGACTTGTAAATTCACATGGAGCTATGGGTAAAAGCCTGTTTGTTTAAAGGATTCTGGGAGCTAACCTCGAAGGAAGTAGACACGTGCCTTCAGGCATTTTAGCTCCGGGAGATTTGCTCACTTTCAACAGTAAAGTCAGGATGACAAAAACCAGACCATGGCTTGACTGTCTCCACGATGGTTATTGAAGCAGACTGTGCCCACAACCCCCTCCTCCCTTTGGTTTTCTTTGTTCTGCCTGCTCCCCCACACCCATCCCCAACCTTATAAAAAACCCTGTCTGCACGGAGATGTTAAGGCAATCTTTGTGACATTACTCTGCCCTTTTCTCAGGCTGCTGGCTCTTGAATAAACTGACTCTCCTGCACCAGCACTTGCCTCTCAATTATTGCTTTTTCAGGTCATAGGTAGCTGAGCCTTGGTTCAGCATAACAAAGAGAGTAGGCAGAGGACAGAGGAGGCTGGAGACTAGATGTAAGATTTAATAAAAATATATCATAGCTATACATAAAGTTAAATTTTGAAACTAATCAGGTTCTTGGTTGGGAAAGAATAGGATCTTGACACTTTGCGTGAAGTTGTCTGAGTGATGAACAGGAAAAATCTGAAATCTCCTGCTTCTTCTGAACCTTTGAGCCTAGAGATGCAGCCCACTTCTCTCTGTTACTTCTCTCTTTTTTCTACATTGAAGTTTTAAAAGTTACCCTATCCTCCCCACATATTGGCAAGTTGAAAAGCAAGAAAAACACCATATTTAGGGGGCAGTGGCCAAAACCTGTGCCTTAAAGACTCAAAAGATACATAAATGGTAACCCCATCATACCTTCAATGGTATGGTGGGGTTACCATCATACTCACTTTCTAACCCTGAAAAAACAAGACAGATGCTAGAAAATGACACTGAACTATTACAAACAAGTAGTACTCCAGTTCCAGTTGCTGTGTTTTGACATGGCCAAAGGGTAGACAGTATTTGATGTTGCGATGTCCCATCCAATTCCTATTTCAGAGCTGAAGAGCTTCTTCTCCCAGATGCTGGGAATGATATCTGGTAAAATCCTTTAATTCTTTGCCTTTTCTGTTAACTTGCCATAGTAATAACCCTTTTCCCAGGCAACCTGCCTCAATCTTGCAGTGAATGTGGGGGTGAGGTCTGTGGCATGGGTTATGAGGTCTCAAGATCTTTGCTTTGATTGCGGAAATCTCTAAACAGCTGGTCCAGCTTCCGACTTCAGAGGGTCCCTTGTTAGGACTTTACCTCAGCAACATGCCTCCTGCAAACACACGGGTCTCCCCTTATCTGCCCTGTCACTTTCCATGGGTGCAGTTACCCACAGTCTGGAATATCAAGTGGAAAAATTCCAGAAATCAACAACTCAAGTTTTAAATGGCTGTTGTTTTGAGTAGTATGATGGAATCTCAGGAGCCCCACACCTCCTAGACCAGTACAGGAATCAGCTCTTTGCCCAGCGCCCCCATGCGGTTTGCGTCTCCACACCGTGTGCCTCTCCACATCTCTCCACTCTGTGCTCCGCGTGCCCACGTGCTGTCCATGTGATGGGTTGTCTAGACATTTCAGGGCTTGTGTTCAAGTCATCCTTATTTTACCTAATCCTCACTCCAAAGCTGGGACTACTGATGCTGGCATTTGGGATTAAGCCAAAGAGAAGCTGGAAAGCACATCTTTCAGTGGAAAGGTGAATACAGTGTAGGAAGATATTTCGAGAGAGACTACAGGCACACAACTCTTAGTGCAGTATATTTTAATTGTTTTATTATTAGTTGTTGTTAATTGCTTGCTGTGGCTAATTTATTAACTAAATTAGTGTATATATACGGTTTGGTGTGATCTGCAGCTTCAGGCACCCACAGGGGGTCTTAGAACTCCCTCCAGGGCAAAGGGACGACCACTGCGGTGCTCTCTTCCTTTCCCCTCCTATTCTAAGAGTATGTGGTGAATGTCACACACTTCTTGCACATTACATTTCACAGTTTCTTGAAACTCATCTGTGACCATTGTATATTATTTTTCTACTAGATTTATAATTTGCATGAAATGTTACAACATCTCCTTCACTTCTCAGTTCTACTCCTGCTTGGGTTTTTAAAATAGACCAAATGTCAAATAAACTCATACTGTTATCATGTTATCATTTTTCCAAAGACAGCTTTAGCATGGTCTCCTAGAAAACCAGTAAAGTTTATGTTTACACATTCGACTATAAAATCAGGTGATGATTTACATCAGTCTTCCACTTCTAGAAGCTTGGGAATTACTTAGATGGTAACTTGTCATTCAAGTTTTATCACAAATTGTTATAAGTGACTGGTGAAATAAAAATGTAGATCGCTTTCTCACTATTTTCTTTGTTTTATAATGCTCATCATGTGATTGCCCCCTTTAGTGATCCAGAATCATATACTCCCCCACATAATAAATCTACTTCCACAAATTGTATAGGCATAAATATGATTTTCTATTGTTTTCTATATACTTTCTGCTGAATTCCAGCATAGCTATGTTTGAAAAATGGATAATCAAAAGTATATTTAGTGTGTTATCTATGAACTCACTGTAATTGATGGGCTATTCAAAGGGAAAGTAAAGCTGTAGTTAAAAATTAGAGATGAATGCAATTTTTTTACTGTTTTTTCATACTCTCACAGCTATAAACATATAACTTTTCATGGCTACTAGTATAGTAGGCAAAAATATATTTACTTCATTGCATTATGTTAGAAGCCCATTTTGTCAAAATCAGAAAAAAAACATACTATAATGAAAGAATGTTAAGATACCTTTGACTTAGTTTTCTATATTCATCTTTCCACATGTCACTTTGAATGTCGTATTTTAAGCACACTTAGAAACTAATGTCTTCATTTCACAAAATAGACAAAAATGTCTATGGCCAATACAAGAACTATAAAAATGAATAGATTTTTAAATTTTGCATGAGTAACCTTACTACTATGCTTAAATACAATTATTTGAATTTCTTGATATTCTTTTTCATCCATATTCCACTTAAATAAACATATGGGTACATATTCTCTTCTATGGATTAAATTTCAGTAACATTTACAACATTGGCAAAGAATAATTATATAGATAGCAAATATCTCAGTATAAGTAACATTTTATTAGTAGTGACATTGGGAAATATTCTTATGTTTTTTTATATCTTATATTTAAAAATACTATATTCATGGAAATTCAGTTATTTTCATTGTAGAGTATCTGAAAATATAACACTATTATAATCTCCTAATACTTTGAGAGAATTTAACCAGCCAACAATTGGCAGAAAGGTACATAGGAAATACTTCTTATTGTAATACTTTTCCATTATAGTAAATAACTAATTATTTTTAGATAAGTCTTGTCAAGCCAAATAAGATCATCCTTTAATAATTTTGGTTTACATTATCGTTACTAGCCAAAGAAAACACCTTAAGTACACAGCTAATATATATGACTCAGTCTGTGATTTGTCAATCTACTCCAGTATGGATCATATGAAAAATAACTGGTAAAGAACAGAGAACTGGAGTTTGCTCCCAAAGTTTACAAGTTTCAGGTATCTGATTTAAGACGTTCCCTTCTGAGCTGGCCTGAATGGTCTGTAGTATCTGATTTGATTGAAAAAGAGTTTTCTGCGATATGCCGCAATTCTGTGGAATCAAAGATCCATGTTCATAGTACTATTATTTTGCCTTGATTTTGCACTTTTATAGATTTTTCGCTAAGTTCCCATTTGTTGTATTGACATAGCAATACAGACGTGCACAGGAGTGTCTTTATGTGGCTCAGTGTAACAATATGACTAATCACCACCATTCCTTACATCCATCTTCTCTTGATGTTACCTCAGAGATACACAGCAATTTAAGAAAAAGAAGACCTCAGATCTGTTTGCCCATTCCTGTACTACAGTTCTTGGCATGTTGCATAACTATTTTTTATCTGCCTTTTTTCCTCTGCTTCATGTTCTTCTTTATGCTTGGCACTTAGTAAATACCAGAGAAATATTTGTGAACAAATAACTTAATAAGTGAATGATTAAAGAGAATAAACATACATGCCACATTGTTGATAAAATTTTGTTTTTCTCAATCTTCTATGTGCTCTGGAAGACCTGAATTTCTTACCCATAAAAAGAGTAACTCTATGAGAAGTTAACTTAGAGGCAGAATGTAGGGAAACTAGGTTATTGCCTAGGAGGTGTTTAGTCACTCATGAATTTTTTTTTTCAGAATGTTCAAAGATAAATTGGTCAGAAATGCCCTCTCCCATACCTACATATCATTTTCAGATGACATAGAAAAAAGTATCTTGTCTACCTGTCCCTCTGGATTGGAGAGAGAGTGGGAGAGAGCAGTGAGTGTTCAGGAGATCTTTTGCCCTGTGTGGGGCTTGGGGATTGTAGCTAGCATCTCATGGATTGCTAGGTTAGGACCAAGACCAACATTTCCAAAAATCATTCCTGATCCCAATGAGGCAGCATTTAAGAAAACAAAAAGAAGCCAAATGTAAAGCCACAGAGGTTGGGAACTAAGAGAGAATGCTAGCAAATACATGGAAAAAGGCAAATATAGATCAGTGCCCAAAAAAGACCCCAGAAGAGGTTTGTTGTGTCCTGCCCATAGCATCCATAAGTACCCTGGGGATAGATAAAAGGTCATTGCGGAGTGCGAAATCCCGGCTTGGCACAATTTTTTTTTTATTTTACGTGTGTTTATTGTATAGATTTCTAAAAAATGTATAGATAACCTGGAATTAGATATTGGTAAGGTTACACAGCCATAATAAATATATTAAAAAATATTGAGTTATATTCATTTTTCCTAAGTTAACATTTTTTGGTGGGGTGAATGAGTTATGTTTGCCTTTTAGTCTCCAAGTTTTATTGAGGTATACTTAACAAATAGGAAGTGTATGTATTTAAGGTATATAATGTGTTATATTGATACATGTTGTGAAATGATTACTATAATTAAATTAATTAATATATCCATCACTTTACATAGTTACCTTTTTTGGTGAGAACCATTAAAATCCACCCTCAGCAACTTTCAAATATGCAATACAGTATTATTAATTATTGTCACTATGCTGCAAAAATTCATTCTGTGTAAATAAAATTCTGTGCTCTTTGGCCAGCACTCCTCCATTTCCCCCCTCCTCCAGCCCTAACTAACCACCATTCTACTCTCTGCTTCTATGAGGTCTACTCTTTAGGTTCCACATGTAAGTGAGATCATACGTGGTATTTGTCTTTCTGTGTCTGGCTAATTTCACTCAGCATCACGCCCTTCAGGTTTACCCATGTTGTGGCAAATGACAGAATTCCCTTCTTTTTAAAGGCCGAATGATATTCCATTGTGTGCGTATGTGTGTTGCATTTTTTTATCCATTCATATAGTGATGAACACTTACATCCTTTGTACGCGGTGGGTATAGAGAAATGATTTATTAATTTGAGTGAAATTTAATAACATGGCTTTATGAAGCATCTGGTTTTATTGTTGATTATATCTAATTATTTCATGTATGGGCAGTATGACATAGTTACTAAAACGATGGTTCCGGTATCAGCCCTTTTAGGTGTAGTTTCAGGTGTGATGCGAAGCAATTTATCTAATGTTCCTGGGCCAGTTTCCTCTCTTCTCCCATGGGCCATTATAGTTCCAAACACAAGGCTATTTTGAAGACTTAATGAGATAATATACAGAAAGTATTAAATAACTGGCATGTTATTTAATAGTAAGGCCTATTATTTGCTGTATGCTTCTTAAATAAATAATAAGAAGCATACAGTAAATAATAAGAAGCGTACAGTAAGTAATAGGCCTTGCTATTTTTTATTTTACTGTTGTTAGAAAGCTTTCTACAGCAATTTGAAAACCACCCCGTCTGTGTTTTTTTTAACTTCATTACTTTTTCAGCCTCTGTAAGAGCCAATATAATAGGATTTTAGCGGTGTTTCAAAGAATTACCTCTCCCTTCCTGTTACGTTCAAAACTAGTTCCATTTTGTCCTGCAGTGGCATCTTTAGTTTAACTAGTAGGGCTTACTTCTCTAGGATATGCTATTGTCTCCCATTACAAACAAAAGCACCTCGAGACTTAACACATTAAGTGATCGGAATCCTTAATATCTCAGTGCCAGTTCACGTAACAACTCTCCACCCACTAGGCCCTATGACAAGAACAGGAAGAGAAAAGGGATATGTACACAGTGTGCCACCCTTCATTTCAATAGATCGAGTTCACCACGGTTCAGTGTTTAGCCCAAGCCCCAGATTTCTGACCTATTGCCCTTCTGGGCTTGGCAGCATTTGGTATGGGAGGGCACCGGGCTGCACTGTGGGTGTTGTGTTCCTAATTCTTCTGTAACTCTGACAGGGCTCTCAGATCTAATCATTCTAAGAATGTGCATCATTACAGTGACAGTCTTTCCGCTGTTGTTATTTTCAGAGCAAAACTGAGGGAATAGGTTGGAGTTCAGAATTGTCAGGCCAAACAGTATGGTTTTACATTTGGGGGTCTTTGAGATTGTGGCCTGTTTCTCCAACCCACACTCCTATCTTGTTCCTCGTTCTCCTGAAGTTTCTACGTATGGGTGCCCTTTTCCTCCATCTGAATTCCAGCTGTCCCGAGGTGTGGAATGTACTGAGCCTCTCTGTTCCTTTGCAAAAGTTGAAAAACTTGAAAAACTTGATACTTTCTAGAATTCCATTCTTTAAGTGTTTCTTGTGTCCACTGGTTTTCACTAGATCCATAGAAAAATATGATCTTAATTTTATCCAGGTTTCTCTTGCTGTCCTTTGATGTCTTGAAGCTGGATGTCTTTCATATATGGAAAGGAAACTTTATCAGATGAATAGTTTCTGTCCTTTAGTCCACTTTATATTGATGGGGAAGAAGATGTAAATCAGAATTGAAATCTTACTGGAAGAATATTAAGGCTCATTCTTATATTTCCTCATTTAAACCAAGTTGTAAGAGTGACTTGCAAACCCATTGCTAGTTTGTGAAACATGTAAAAGATCATTAGGAACTAAAGTAGTCTAAAGGTGGTCTCATGTTTTCTGATGTAGGCAATGTGAGGCTTCATCAGTGTATTTAATGAGATCGCAGTTGGGTGAATGTGTTCACAGTGTGATTTAGCAAAGCAAAACCTGTGATGCCTCTTTGAGTTTTCCACCAATTACCTCTTGTTTATTTAGTTGTACACATTTCCCTGAGACAGTGTCTTGAACCCAGAGTTTCAGTTCACATTTTGGTTTACATTGCGGTTGACTTTAGGGGAAGTTAGTTAACATTTGAATGATCTAAAGAACTCTAATCAGATATAATCTAAAGTGGTTTGATAGCCTTTGAAGCACTCTATTCAGAAGTCCTCACTCCCCAGGCTTTAACTCTACCTGTAATTAATTCCAAGTTTGTTAATTAGCACAGTAAATATTTAAAATTATCTGTATCAATGAAATCAAACATGTTCAATAAGTGTGGACTAGCTAGAAGCATTGGACAGCCACTTCCATCCTTTCACAAAGAGGGAGTGGGAATCTAGAATGTAAAGTAGCCTACGCCTTTCTGAATAGTTCAGTAAAATTGTGGAATACGTGTGGTCTGATGGAGGGTTGGGGTACTTGCTTCCATGAAGAAGGTAAGCTGAGTTTTGTAACTAGTATATTATTGCACCTGCCTGGTTATGTTTATTGTTGATGGGTTAATAAATAATATTCTTCAGTACTGATACCAGGGAATTTTTGCACATAATGTTCCCCCCCCTAAAGACAGTGGAATGGTAGGGAAGGAGGTGTAGTATGCCTATAAGGGTTGCAGTTGACAAGGCAAGCAGTGTGCAGGATGAAAGGATCACAAAGGAGAGTGGCCATTTCTAAATGATCCTAAAGCAGTAATGAAAGACTTCATAGAGAAACTTCTGCTTTGGTTAACTTTAAAGGTGCTTAAGTCTTCAGTGAGTGGACAACTTTTGGCTAAGACAGCAGCCCTGCAAAATGTTGTCTTCCCAGAACTGGAAGTAATGCACTGTGACCGAAGAGTAGGTTGTCTTCACATGAAGTGCCTTGAGTATCTCACTAAGAATGTTAATCTTTATGTTCAATCCTAGCAAAGTTAAGATTAAGTGTTTTAAGCTGAAGAATAACATGACCAAATTTATGCTTTAGAAACATCATTCTGACAATGCTGGCCATTCCTTCTGGCAAAAGAGATCAACTACAAGATTATAGCAGACACTGGTTAGCTGTTCACCAAACCCATTTTCTCTTCCTGCTGAGCACACAATTAGAGTTTATATTCCAGTCTATTGAAGGTGGGCTAAGCCATCTGATGAGTTCTGGACAAAAGAGAGTGGATAGAAATGACAAGTGCCACTTCTGGCACAAAAGACCCATCAACATTTGACCCTGCGCATTCTTGATCCTTTGGAAGTGATATCTGACGGGGAGAGCCACTCAGTAGAAGTTGTCCAGGTCTTTGGGTTGTTGTTTGGATGAGAACCACCCATGAATTCAGCATACCTCTTTTGGGTATTTTGTGAGTGAAAAATTAATTTCTGTTGTGTTAAAACACAGAGGTTTTAAGGTTTTAATGCTACAGGAGATTTTTTTCAAATGTAGCAGATATAATTAGCATAGTTTGGTGAGGGATGAATGGCCAAATCCTGAAATAGTGCAGTGGTTTGGGGATGGAAAGAAATGGAATATTACAATAGATGTTAGAAAATTGAAGCAGCTAAGGGATTGACTAAGCTACTGTGGAGTAAATGGAGGAATAGAAAATTACTTTTAGCTTGGGCAACTGGGAAGATAGTAACAGTGACAATGGTAAAATAGAATTCATGGGCTGATAATGAGGTCTTTTGAAAAGATTATTATTAACTTGAATCTACTTTCAGGTGTATTTGTTGGATAGACTAATTTGTTTACATGTTAAAATTCTTCTCTGTTCTTTGCCAGGCCTTACTACTACTTCTCTGCTCCACCGATTTTTGGTCTTGGCCCTGTGATTTTCTCAGACTAATGAAATGAGAGGAAGAGTTTTAGTTTGCCAGTTCTACACAGAGGCCCTAAGAGACATATTTTCACGTGTCATGACGGCTCCTGCTCTCGCTCCCGTTCTCCACCATGGAGACTTTAGAACTTGGGATTTATTTCTTTGGCCATCCCATAATTGTTTGCATCTCAATACAGTCAGGAGCAGAGCCATAAACAAGAAATAAGTGTTTGCACTTGTAAACCATATGAATTATGCAGCATTATTATGGGAAATATCAGACATGGTTGAATGAGATCACTGAATTACATGGTAGGAAGTTGAGGATAATATTCTGGAGAAGAAGAAGCCAGAGATAGCGATTTTTGCATTGTTGTGACTGAAGTCATTAAGATGCATAAGGTCATCCAGGTAAATCACAGAAGAGGCAAAGTTCAAGGATGAAGGAACCCTAAGAGCAGCAGTAGTTTGAGGTGTAGGCTGGGAAGAGGATCTACAGTTGGGAAAGAGACTGAAAAGTCAGAAGTATAAGCAAACAACCAAGGGAAGGCCATATAAGGAACAGAAAGAGACAGCAGTACTTCAAGGAGGGTGTTATGAGCAACATCCAACAGTACAAAGTTCAGGTAAAAACATGCTGAAAAATAATCCTTTAAACATCCCATTAGAAGACATTGCTAAAAGCCACCCTTTATTATAAGATACCTGGCAGAATTAATACAGCCTGTACACTTAAATAATGTTTGTCTGCTTAATGCTTGTTAAGCCAATGTCATTGTTTGACTACACTTATACAAAGGTTAAGAAAACATATCAAACACAAAATCAGTCCTGGCATTTATTTAACATTTTGTGCAGTTAAGCTTCTACTCTATGTAAATCCAAAGCACCTTAAAATTGGTTTTAATTTAATTGCATAAAACAATACATTATTATACTGATATGTTAAAATTGAACTCAATGACTTTTTAAGAAAAATTTAATGCTTAAAGGAGAAAATACATGTTTTGGCTTTTACATCAATGAAAAAATGGCTCTAAATTTGTAAATTTCACTCGATCAAATTTTTAAGAGGTCATTTAAAAATGCCAATAAAGCTTGACAGATTTAAAAATTAAGTGTATATAGCCTTTTAATTTATTAAAATTTTAAAACAATTAAACATGAAATTTTTCAGAGAATTAAGGAAGAACTGGAAGTCTGTATATGTAATATATTTGATTGTCTTTTTGAAAAGAGACACAGCTTTTCTGAATCATATCATAGAAGAAAAGTATTTTCAATAGAAAACTTATAGGATGACTGCTAGTTTTCTTAGATAACTTTCTAGTGCTAAAATACTGAACATTCTGTTTAAGAACTTGTTACCTAAAAGCTTCTGCCATGTGGGATTTTTGTGATGTAGAAAAGCTTTCAGGATGCCTGGTGGTAAAGATTATTAACATTTAGTTTACTAAACTGGAGAACACATGAATAGGTTTTATGTTCCATAAAGATTTTTCAAACAGTATCTCTATAAGTATTTTACATTACATTGCTATTCTGGTGTTTCAAACTTACCAAATATTTTTAAATATAGGCACAACAGTGATATCTCTTATGCACTCAGTGTAAATGCAATGCTTACAAGCGAACACACTTTTCAAGGGTAAACATGAGATAAACTGAAGAAAGCTCCCTGAGCATATTTCTGAGACATACAAGTGGTTATTTTGGCAGCCTACCAGAATAAGTTTTAAAGAGAACTGTTCTTTCAGAGAAATCAGAACTCCTTTAGCTAACTCTATTCAACCCAGGAAAGCTCAAATAATTCTGAATTGACCTTGACAGAACACTGTAGACTATTGAATTTCCCTACTGAAATAATTGCTTTGCAGTATCTTTCCTTGGTCATCATATGTTGAGTTCTTCATTCAGACTAATTGATGTTTTCCTTTCCCTTTACACAATAGCAAAAGATTCCCATGTGTACTGAATGCTGGCCACCAGTATTCAACTGTTTTCTAAGCATACCTGTGCATTCAGCCTTATAAAAAGTCACTGTGTTAGCAATTATGCCAGTTGAATTGCTCTTGTAATTATGTAATTTAGACATTACATAGTATGATAAAATACAAATTGAAGAAGAGTTGTGGTAACCATGAAAATTAAGTTTAATGCCTTGGAAAACAACAAATACTTCCAAATTAGGTGGAAATAATGGAAGGGAAATAATTTAACCACCCCCCCCATATCTAGAGAGGCTCTGCATTCAGTTTGTATGAGGATATTTTAAAAAAACACTCTATTGTTGTTCAGTTATATTTGTCCCACCGTTTTCACCACTGC